>CM043705.1:32462289-32697289 GCA_023935145.1 Bretschneidera sinensis | reverse complement strand
CCAAAGGTGGAGATCAAAGTTCAGCAAGTTAGAAGACTGCACACATGTGTGTGCTTCATTTTGGAGCAAGGGAAGGCCATGCGCACTAGTGTGCGCACTTTTGCATACAAGCATAAGGGTGTTGTGTGAAGGGGACAGCAACTCAGAGCTGCAGCACTGCACTACAGCGCTGGAACCTGGCAGGAATAGCACAAGGGACAGAAACTCAAAGCTGCAGCGCTGGGAAGTCGACGCTGCAGCACTGGCCGGCACACATGGACAGCATGCTTTAGCCTTCTCTTAAGTGTGTGAATGCAAGGTTAAAATGCACAGCACCACATAGGATTGATGGAGGGCCATGGTTAAGTGGTCATCAAGATCTAAGGGTGGAGAATGACACACAAGAATGTCCAAGAAGTGGATGGCTATAAAAGGGGTTCCCTAGCCTCATTTTTCACATGAGAGAAGAATCATTGTTGTGACATTGTGTGAGATCAAATGTAATACAAGAGAGAATTATGTGAGAGTGCAAAGATACAAAACACAAGAGGGACTCTTTGTAATGAGGCTAGTTGTAAAGAAGAGAGGGTAGTTGATTACGCCAAAAGTATAATGCGGTTATTGTTGTACAGCTTTAGGGTGTCGATTCCACAGGGAAACAAGTTAATTATAAAGAAAGTGTAAACTTTAACTCAAACGATAAAAGATTAAATGAGAGAATCTGAGTTGTCAGCAAATTGTGTAAATAGATTGAATAATATAAATAAGAAACGACAAGGTTTCGGAAATCCTACCTTCGTTCGTTGCTCTAATCCTAACTTGATTCAGTTGTTTTTATCTCGATTGCAAGTTTCACATCCCAAACAGGCAATCGAAAAATATTCAATTAAAGCACATTTATAAATCCTAATGTAATTGTTATGAAATCTTCTTTACTTTCAAGCACACATGACCTAACTTATAAATTATCAAGAGACGACGATATATCTAAATGACAATACCGCAGCAATGGATAAATCTATAAAAGAGATCTACCGGACTCAATCACACCCAAACAGGTACACATAAGAAAAGCATGATTGAACTTATATGGAAAAGAAGCATGCAATCACCGGAGTAATAATAAATCTACTAATTAAATTAAGAATAAAACATAACAATGTTTAACAATTCCACTACAACTGAATCAAATAAAGAAAAATAAGAACAACTACACCTAGGGATTCATCCCTTCACCTTGCTTGGAGACTAGCCAGCCATGGGGCTCATGCTTCCTTGAGTTGCCTCCGGCCTCTCAACGATCATCCTCAGCTTGGCCTCTAAATTTATACTTCGGGTTCCTCCTAAAGGCCCTCTGGATTGCTCCTAAAGGCCCTCTGGATTCATCCCCGATTGATGCTCAAAGCTAAAGTGGAGTGGGTCTTATATAGGAAAATACCAAGAGTGCAATGTGTCTCCCATCCGATGTGGGATGTGAGATATAGAAATGCATTTTCCAACCGATGTGGGATGTGGGATTTAAGCCCAAAATCATGCTGAAATCCCGCACAGCCAATGCAGCCTGACCTTTGTCTACTTAAACTGCCATAACGTTTTCTAGAAAAATCGTTTTGATGAACTGTAAAATTCTCCAAAAAATAGACTTCCGGATCTTTCTAAGCATATATTGCTCATCTCCTGTTTCTTCTTGTATCAATACAGTTTAATTTTCAAAAATGATTGATCTGTACGGGAAATTCTCGTAATCTAGTGAAACTTCTTTCCAATGCGGGCAGCAGCTATTGCTCTTTTAATCCCTCAATCTTGTCCTTCCGTAAGTATTCCTTCACACTAGTATGCCTCGAGTCTTTGTGCTTCAAGCAATGATAACTTTTCCTCCTCTTTTGAGCTTAAAGTACCTGAAAATGCACCGAAGTAGATCAATGATCCAAGAATGATACTTTAGAGTTGTTAACGTATAAAAGTGCAATTAAAACCTAGATCAACCCTAAAATGCTAACAATTAAGTACTGTTAAGATGCGTTTTATGACTCTCATCAGTAGTATAGAATTGATAGAAAGCATTGTAATAGGTCTATCACTTTCTAGTTCTCTTCTTGGTTCCTTCAAGAACTTGATGTTCCTTGGAGAGGGTTGCTGAATTGTAAAGAACCATTAATTTAGTGCAGAGAGTTTGGAGGAACTCACAGGGACGTAGGCACATTGTTGAACCTCGATAACAAATTGCTTGTCTTCTTTCTTTCTTCGATTTTATGTTCTTGTGTTCGATTGCTGTATTTCTTTCTACAAGTCATTCTAGACTTGGGTGTTTGGAAGATCACCACCTGGGCATCTTGTCAAGGTGATTTCCAACAGTGGTATCAGAGCTTTGGACAGTAGTATCAGAGCTACACAGCTAGGTATTGGAGCAAGAACAAGAAGGTGACGGAGTCAAGACTCCAAGAATCAAAGATCAACTTGTTGGGTGATTCAAGAACGGTGTAAAGATCAAGATCTGATCGTGTTCTTGAAGGTTGATTCAAGAATGGTGTTAAGATCCATCTTCGATCTGTGTTCTTGAGGTTGAAGAAAGCATTTGTGGGTAGTGCATAAATAAGTGATCTTATCCGCAAAAGATGGCTTCAAATTTCGGTATTAAGAAGTTTGATGGAAAGGGAGATTTTTCCCTGTGGAAGCGGAAGATCAAAGCGGTTCTAATGCAACAGAAAGTGGACTTGGCTCTTGGAGAAGATGATGCTTTTCCAGTAAGTGTCATGGAGGACCAACGGATTGAGATAAAGAAGATGGCCTACAGCACCATTTTCTTGCATATGTCGGATAATGTCACAAGGGAGTGCGGAGGCTCGGAAGATCCAGCTGCAATATGGAAGAAACTAGATGAGTTGTTTCTTGCCAAGACTCTCTCGAATGAAAGGTATCTTCATAAACAAATCTTTGCTTTTAAATTTGATCCTAAGAAAGAGTTGCAAGATAATCTTGATGCCGAGATAAGGAGTGCATCAAGTTGTAAAGGGTTGTTCTTTAAAAGAAGGCCAGCAACTCGGTATGGCAGCAACCATGGCTACTACCAGGATAGAGGTAGAGGAGAGAGCCATGGGAGAGTGCACAGCAGCATGCATGGCTACTACCGGGATAGAGGTAGAGGAGAGAGCTATGGGAGAGTGCACAGCAGCATGCATGGCTACTACCGGGACAGAGGTAGAGGAGAAAGCTATGGGAGAATGCATTCCAAACTGAGATTTGGAGGGAAGAGCTGCTACTACTGCCACAAGAAGGTTCATGTCAAGAAAGATTGCAAGAAGATGACAAGGGATAGAGGAGGAAGCCATACCAAGAATGGAGAGGCTTCGGTTGCCAAAATAGAACAGCAAGATGATGATGTTCTTGTTGTGTGCTCGAGTGTGAGCAAGGGGCAAGAAGGCAGCGTGAAATGGATCTTGGATTCCGGGTGCACTCATCACATATGCCCTCACCGGAGTTGGTTCAAGAATTTCAAGGAAACCAATGATGAAAGGGTTTTCTTGGGGAATGATATTTCTTACCAAGTGAGAGGCATAGGAGACATCCAGGTGAGGATGTTTGATGGAATGATAAGGCTGCTAGAAAATGTAAGGTATCTCCCGAATTTGAGGAGGAATTTGATCTCATTGGGGCAGCTGGATTCCATGGGGTACACATGCAAGATAGAGGGAGGAAAGATCAAGGTAGCCAAGGGATCTTTGGTAGTGATCAAGGCAGCAAGAAACGATGGACTCTATGAGATGATCAGAGAGACAGAAATCAATGATCAAGCAGCAAGCTTGATGGTTGAGATGGATAGGACAACCCTTTGGCACACTCACTTGGGACATATGAGCGAAAAGGTCCTGCAAATTCTTAGCAAGGATGGCCTACTTGGTGGAGACAAAGTAGAGGAACTTGATTTCTGCGAGTGTTGTGTTCTTGAGAAGCAACACTGGGTCAGCTTCAACACTGGAGTGCAAAAGTCTAAGGGCATTCTTGACTACATTCATGCGGACCTTTGGGGACCAACAAGGACACCAACACAGGGAGGTAACATTTACTTTCTGTCTTTAATTGATGATTATTTAAGAAGAGTGTGGGTTTATTTGCTTAGAAATAAATCGAATGCCTTGAATAAATTAGTGGTGTGGAAAGGGCTGGTAGAGACTCAAATGGGTAGAGTAGTTAAGGGGATAAGAACCGATAATGGCTTAGAAATTTTTAACCAAGAACTTGATCAATTCTGTAGGTTAAATGGCATTCTAAGACATAGGACGGTTGTGGAAACCCCTCAGCAAAGTAGAGTTGCTGAGTGGATAAATAAGACCCTTATGGAAAAGGTTAGGTGCATGTTAAATGGATCTGGATTACCCAACTGTTTTTGGGGGGAAGCTGTGTCTACTGCTGCATATTTAGTGAATAGATCACCCTCTAGGATTGTCTATCAAAAGACTCCCATGGAGATGTGGAGTGGAAAACCTCCTGAGTTGGACAACCTTATGACTTTTGGGTGTGCTGCGTATGCACAACAAAAGGATGATAGACTTAGCCCAGGATCTAGAAAGTGTGTGTTTCTAGGATATAGGGAAGGGGCTAAGGGGTATAGGTTGTGGTCTTTAGAGAAAGAAGGATTGAAACTCATAATAAGTAGGGATGTTAATTTTAATGAATTGTTATTTCCCTATTTGGAAGAAACTAACCCTGCAGGGGCTAGTGAGCAAACCAAACCGGAAGTTATGGAGCATTGCATCAAGGAGAACTCGGTTCAAGTAGAGCAAAGGAGGCAAGAGGGTTTGAACCAGGTAGAGCCCTTGGATGAAGGCCAAGCTCAGGACACTCAAGAAGAGGCTGAACTAGAAGAGGTTGATGTAGCAAGTCGGAATGACTACTAGCTCACAAGAGACCAGGAAGGAAGGCTGGTCAGACCACCTTCAAGATATGGGTTTGCGGATGCTGCAGATGCAGCAACTCTTTGGACAAAAGGAGGGATGAGTGAACAAGAGACTTACATAGGATGTAAGGCTTTGCTAAGATCGAAGCTAGCTATGGAGGGAAGGAAATGGATTCTTTGAGGAAGAACAACTTTTGGGGAATGGTGAAAATTCTAGGAAAGCATAAAGTTGTGGAATGTAAGTGCACTTACAAGATCAAAGAAGGGTACCCTCCAGGGGATGATGTCTGGAATAAGGCTAGGCTAGTGGCGAATGGGTTCACAAGAAGAGAAGACATAGGTTTCACATAAACTTTCTCACTTGGGCACAAGGTGGAGAAGATGGTGAGTATCCTCATCTATGTCATTGATGTGCTGTTGGTTTAGAACAGCAGAGAGATGATGAAAAGGTTTACATCTCAACTCAGTGAGGAGTTCAAGAGGAATGATCTCAGCCTTACACAAAAGATCCTTAGGATGTGTAGAATCCAAGAAAAGGAGAGAAACCGGTTGAGGGTTTCTTGGGCAATGGGTGTTCTCAGCAAAATTTGTGAGTATCCCGGAAAGAAGAGTTGGCTTGGGATGAAGTGGTTGCTGAGGTATTTGAAGGCTCAGTGGCAGACGGTGGTAGCACTCATAACAACCAGGGCAGAATGCATAGTGGCTATGGAAGCCATAAAGGAGGCTATGGGGTGCAAAGGGTTGTTGGACAAGTGGGAGGTCCTAAAAGAGCAGGTTGTGGTGTCTTTGGATAGCCAAAGTACGGGGCACTTGTGGAGGAATCCGGTGTTCCATGATGCTCCCAATTCTTCAGAACTTGTATTCTTTGAATCACAACACTTCTTTTCATGTTCTTACTACTCCTTTTATCTCGTTTTCTTTTTTCTTTTTTTCTTTTTTTTTTTTATTTTTTGAATTCTCAACCACCTTAGAACCACATGAAATTTCCCCCACACTTATGCTTTTCCACCATCTCCACGTTACAAATCAACATAAACAAGATCTAAGCTCACTAGTTCTAAGGAAAAAAAGGGTAGGTAAAGTGTTTAAGTTCATAAGGGTAAGTGAATGTAGGTTAATGAAAAAAATAAGCTAATTTAGGCTCTAATGAGAGCTATAAAATGGCATCGTAATAGTACTTATTTGTTAGCATTTTAGACTTGATCTAGGTTTTAATTGCACTTTTATATGTTAATAAGTCTAAAGTATCATCTTTGGATCACTAATTTGTTTTGATGCATTTTCAGGTATTTTGAGTCTTAAAGAGATGAAAAAAGCTATTGTTGAATGAAGCACAAAGATTCCGTGTATACCGGAGCAAAGGAGTGCTTTTGGAAAGGCTAAACAAAGAGATCCAAGCATGTGCACTGCACCCTGGAACAGCTGGGCCGCATCCTCCATAACAGAGGCCAAAGCAAGGCAAAGAAGGCCATTAGGTCAGGGTGCGCCTTGGACCAAGGGGCGCCACGCTCTGAGGTGTGAGGTGTACCCTGGATTAATCTAGGGTGCGCCCTGAAGGGCTGAGGTGCACCCTAGATGGAGCTGCGCCGCACCTTCCAGCAAGTTCACAAAGCTGGCCTAAAATCAAGCCTAGGCGCGCACACGAACTTTGTTCTCCGAGTTATGATGTAATTAGGTCTTTCATGATTGTTTAAAACCCTAAAACACCCTTGGACCCTTATATTATAAATAGATCACTTAGGGGTTTGACATTAGATATTCATTAAGCTGGAAGACTCAAGGAAGCAGCAACTTCTCCTCCATCAAAGTGTTCAACCATGAGCCCCATGGCTAACTGATATCCAAGCAAGGCGAAGGGATGAATCCCTAGGTATAGTTGTTCCTATTTTCCTTTATTTGATTCAGTTGTAATAGAGCTTTATCATTAAGACATTGTTATGATTTACTTTTTAATCTAATTATAAGATTTCATCTAATCAGGTGATTGTATCTTTCTCCTTGATATAAATTTAGTCATACTTTCCTTATGTCAAGATTGTTTTGGGTATGATTGAGTCTGGTAGGTTTATCCTTTAGGCTTGTCTATTACTGCAATATGGTCATAAAAGATATATTGTCGTTTCTTAATAAACCTATAGGATAGATTCATGTGTGCATGAATCGAAAATAAAAAGTATTTCAATCAAATTAGGGTTTATACATGTTCTCATTGAATATTTACCAATTGCATGTTTGGGATGTGAAACGTGCAATCGAGATAAAAACAACTGAATCAAGTTAGGATTAGGGCAACGAACCTAGGGAGGGTTCCTGGATCCCTGTTGTCCCTTTATTATATTTTACAAACTACACAATTACTTCATCATCAATTTCAGATTCTCTACGTACTCTGATTATATCGTCTTATATTAAAGTTTACATCTTTCTTTATAGTTAACTTGTCTCCCCTGTGGAATCGACAGCCCAAAGCCGTGCTACAACTACTGCATTACTGTTTTGGGCGTAATCAAATTTTAGCGCCAGTTGCCAGGGAGATGCGCTTACATACAAGGAAGTTTGTCAACTCTAAGACAAGACGGTACTATCGTTCTTTTCTTTAAGTTTTCTAATTTTATTTTTCTGTTTTATTTATTTACTCTCTTAATTCCTTTGGTGTATGCTTAGACTGAGAGATTCGCGAGGGAGATTCATTAAAGGACTCGAAATAGAAATACCTTTCCCTTCCACGTCCGTTAGTGAAACTTCATCTAAATCAAACCCTAGTGTACCCCCACCCAAAAATTTATAAAATTTTGATAACATGGCTGAAAACTCTAATGAAAATGTTGCTAGGACACTTAAAGATTTACCTACATCCCTAGCCGAACAGCCACACCATCATACATTATGTTTCCAGCTAACACTCGCCGTAAAAGACTTTAAAACAAGGATGATACAATTACTCCCTACTTTTCATGGTTTGGAAAACGAAATCCCATTTGTGCACATTAGAGAATTTAAGGAAGTTGTTGCGACTTTTCATAGTCAAGATGCAATGGATGATATCGTGAGACTCAAGTTTTTTCCTTTTTCTTTGAAAGATAAAGATAAGAGTTGGTTATACTCGTTGAGACCACGATCAATTGGGTCATGGAATGAGATGACCCAAGTCCTTTTTTTAACAAGTACTTCCCTCAACATAAGACTAATGCATTGAAAAGACAAATCTCCACCTTTGCACAAAAGGAAAAACGAGACTTTGTATCAGTATTGGGAGAAATTTAAAGAGCTGTTAAGCATGTGTCCACATCATGGGTATGAAAATTGGCATTTATTGAGATATTTCTATGAAGGTCTTACCTATAGAGAATGCCACTTTGTAGAGATGATGTGTAATGGTGAGTTTCTGCAAAAAAAAACCCTGATGAGGCTATTGAGTACCTCAATGAGCTTGCTGAAAAAGCTCACACGTAGACTGGACCTAGTGCTACTAAAAGCACAAATAGTCACGACCTATAGGAAACCCTAGTGGTTGAGGAATCTATCATCTTAGGGAAGAGGATAACCTTAAGGCCAAGGTCAAGATGCTTACTAGGGAGTTAGAGGCATTAAAAACTAAAAAACCAACACACATGGTTAATCAAGCCGAACCTTTAGAACTATGTTTTGTGTGTGGTGGGGTTGATCATCCCGCCCAATATTGCCCCACATTTTTTGACATGAGAAGGTTGTACGAGGAACAATGTAATGCCTTAGGCATGTACAAGAAGCCTTCAGCACCCTTCTCTAACACTTACAATCTGGGGTGGCGAAATCACCCAAACTTCAGCTGAAAATCTGAAAATCAGCAAGCATGCAATAGCCCTCTAGATCATACCCTGCACCTTATCATGCACCCTCATCCTCTAGAAACTCTTTAGAAGACACCTTACATGCTTTTATAGAAGCACAAGGTAAAACAAACCAGAGGTGTGAGGCTTTAATTACAAAGGTAGTTGAGGAAAACAAAGAAATAAGGGAGCCAAGTGTCTAAATTAATGGGATCCTTGAGTGTGACTGAGCGAGGTAAGTTCCCTTCCCAAGCTCAGTCCATACCTCACGGTCAATATATGGCACAAGAAAATTTGAATGATGTAAATGCCATTGTGACCCGAAGTGATAAGACACTACACATCCCACCAATGAATAAATCTGAGCATGTGGAAAAGGGGCAAGCTAGTAGCAATACCGAGCTGCCTAAAGACCCTGAAGTGACCAAAAGCTATATTAAGGCACCATTCCCCTAAGCCTTAAAATCCAACAAAAAAATCTGGAAATAAATAATGAAATCCTTGAGAACTTAAGGCAAGTGAAACTTAATCTTCCTCTTTTGCATGAGATTAAACAAGTCCCTACCTATGCAAAAGTTCTTAAGGATTTATGAACAATTAAGAGGAAACACCATATCAAGAAAACAGCATTCCTAACTGAGCAAGTTAGTGCGTTAATTGAGCAAAGAATCCCCCCAAAAATACAAAGATTCGGGTTGTCCTACCATTGGTTGCAGCATTGGAAATCATGAGGTTGGACAAGCCTTGTTAGATTTAGGAGCTAGTGTAAACCTAATACCATTACTTACAGCTGGGGTTAAAAGAAATCAAACCAACCACTATAGTACTACAATTGGCCGACCGTTTAGTCAAAGTACCCCCGGGGTGTGGTAGAGGATGTTTTGATTCAAATTGATAAAGTTTACTATCCTATTGATTTCTTAATTCTTGATACAACTTCTGCTGTTGACACTAACTCTAAAATCCCTTTGATTTTGGGTAGACCTTTTCTTGCTACTGCGAATGCTCTAATAAATTGTAGGAATAGACTCATGAAGCTGTCCTTTGGCAACATGACCCTTGAAGTAAATATTTTTCAATGTTGCAAAACAGCCTGAAGATGAGGACAGAAACCACCAGCTTTACATGATCGAGTCACCCATCAATAAGGGAGTTTCCTTAACTCATGATTATGATCCTCTTGAAAATTTTCTTGTTAATTCTGAGATAGATTTATTTGATGATAAAACTGATATAATTGATATCTGTGCTATTTTTGACAAATCTCAGGATTATGGCACTCGGGCATGGCAACCAAGGTTTGAGGAGCTACCCGAAAAAAGCAAGACACAAGTCCCCTTAAGTATGGAAGCACCTAAAGTCGAATTGAAGCCACTACCTAAGGGTCTAAAACATGCCTTTCTTGGTCTAGGTGATACCTTTCCTGTTATTATTTCTTCTGAATTATCTGAAACCCAAGGTAAGAGATTAATTCAAACTTTAAATGCACATAAATCAGCCTTAGGATGGAGCATGGCTGATTTAAAGGGAATTAGTCCCCTGATCTACTCCCATAAAATAAATTTGGATGAAAGAACTAGTCCTCGTAGAGACCCTCAACGTAGGCTTAACCCCACTATGAAAGAAGTAGTGAAAAATGAAGTGCTGAAACTGTTAGATGCGGGTATTATATATCCCATAGCTGATAGTAAGTGAGTAAGCCCTATGCAAGTCGTTCCTAAAAAGTTCGGAGTCACGGTGGTAAAGAATGACCTAGGAGAGCTAGTCCCTACCAAACTTGTGACCGGGTGGCGTATGTGCATTGATTACAGAAAATTAAATGCTACCACTCGGAAAGACGACTTCCCACTCCCTTTTATTGATCAAATTCTTGAGTGTGTAGCTGGTCATCCCTTTTACTGTTTTCTAGATGGTTATTCTGGTTATTATCAAATAGAAATTGCATTAGAAGACCAAGAAAATACCACCTTTACTTGTCCCTTTGGCACTTATGCTTTTCGTAGAATGCCATTTGGATTATGTAATGCCCTTGTTACTTTTCAACGCTGCATGATGAGTATTTTTAGTGACATGGTTGAAAATTGCATGGAGGTTTTTATGGATGACCTAACTGCTTTTGGTTCTTCATTTGAAGCATGCTTAATGAATTTAGAAAGAGTATTAATTCACTGTGAGGAAAAAGAATTGGTCCTAAATTGGGAAAAAGGTCATTTCATGGTACCATCCGGTATTGTCTTAGGGCATATTATCTCTTCTAAAGGGATAGAGGTTGATCAATCTAAGATTGAATTAATCTCTAAACTACCTACCCCTAAGACAATAAAGGATGTGAGATCTTTCCTTGATCATACTGGTTTTTATAGGAGGTTCATACAAAATTTTTTGAACATATCTAGGCCATTATGTGCCCTCCTAGTTAAAGACACCTCCTTTGAGTGGATAGAACCTTGTCAAGAAGCATTCCAAATGCTGATCGGCAAGCTTACTTCCGCGCCTATAATACAATCACCAGATTGGACTTTGCTTTTTGAAATCATGTGTGATGCTAGTGACTACGCTGTCGGTGCTGTTCTTGGACAGCGAAGGGAAGGTAAACCTTTTGTCATTTACTATGCTAGTAAGACTAGTGCTCAAATGAATTACTCTATAACTAAAAAAGAATTACTAGCTGTAGTATTTGTTTTAGATAAATTTCATGCTTATTTGATTGGTTCTCCTATCCTTATTTTTACAGATCATGCAGCTCTCAAGTATCTTCTTACAAAGAAAGATGCTAAAGCACGACTAATTTGATGGATCCTCCTCTTGCAAGAATTTGATATCACCAGCAAGGATAAGAAAGGAGTGGAGAACGTAGTAGCTGACCATCTATTGAGGCTCACTTTTGAGGACACTTGTGATGACATGCCAATCAAAGATGACTTTCCCGATGAGTATTTACTCTCCATTACTTCTTTACCATGGTTTGCTCACATCGTGAATTATTTGGCTACAGGTGAGATACCAATGGATTGGAGCGCTCAAGACAAAAGGAAATTCTTATATGAGGTACGTAATTTCTATTGGGATGACCCCTATCTTTTCAAGTACTGCCCTGACCAAATTCTAAGGCGTTGCATCCCTAATGAAGAGATTCCAAGTGTCTTAGAATTTTGTCACTCCCAAGCTTGTAGAGGTCACTTTTCGATGAAAAAAACCGCTACAAAAATTTTGTAGTGTGGATTTTATTGGCTTACCTTGTTTAAAGATGCAAACACCTATTTTCACTCATGTGAAAGGTGTCAAAAGTTTGGAGCTGTGTCTCGCCGAAATATGATGCCCCTAAACCCTATTTTAGTAATTGAAATCTTTGATTGTTGGGGCATCGATTTCATGGGACCTTTTCCTCCTTCTTTCGGATACCAATATATCATTGTGGCAATAGACTATGTATCTAAGTGGGTAGAGGCAGCAGCCTGCTGAAGCAATGATAATAGAATGATGATTAAGTTCCTTAAAGAAAATGTGTTATCTCGATTTGGTACATCACGTGCTATAATTAGTGATCGAGGTACCCATTTTTGCAACCGTTCTTTTGAAGCATTGATGAAAAAAATATGGGGTATTACATAAAATTTCTATTGCCTATCATCCTCAGACTAGTGGACAAGTAGAGCTTACTAATAGGGAAATTAAACAAATTTTAGAAAAAAACGGTTAACCCGAATCGCAAGGATTAGTCTTTGAGACTAGTTGATGCGCTTTGGGCTTACCGTACAGCTTTTAAAACTCCTTTAGGTATGTCACCTTATCGGCTTGTTTTTGGAAAGCCTTACCACTTATCCATGGAGCTCGAGCATAGAGCTTATTGGGCCATCAAGTCTTTTAATTTTGATATAGGAGAGGCGGGTAAGCTTAGAAAGTATCAACTAACCGAGTTAGAGGAATTAAGAAACGATGCTTGTGAGAACTCTAGAATCTATAAGACCAAGATGAAATCATTCCATGATAAAAATATTGTGAGGAAAACATTTAGACCTAATGATCGAGTGTTCTTATATGACTCTAGACTTCATAAGCATCCTGGAAAACTTCGGTCAAGATGGACCGGCCCTTTTATAGTAAAAAATGTTTTTGAAAATGGGGCAGTGGAAATTAAGGACACTAAGAATGATCGGATTTTTAAAGTGAATAGTCAACGACTTAAGATCTTAATCGATAGATAAGATCTGGAAGTGGAAAACATTCCGCTTATGGATCCTGTCTATTCACCTTGACCACACAACAAAGGTACACTTTTTTATTTTTACTTTTCTTTTGTTTTGTGAGTTTATTTTTAATTTTTAGTTTTTAGTTTAATTTAATCTGATTTATATATATATATATATATATATATATTATTTTTATTATTATTTTGCCTGATTTTATTTTTCTCTTTTTTTTTAATCAGGTCGCACCGCACCCCACCAGAACCTGCGCCGCGCCCCACAAAACTCCTCCCACACTCCCACAACCCAAGCCATGACGCACCCTAATTTGCCACCTGCACACACACTTAAAACCCTTTCTCACTCTCTCTTCTTCATATCATCACACGAACTCAGCAGCCTTTTTCCCCCTTTTCTTTTCCTCTCTCTAAACCCTACCTCCCTTATCATTTTTTCTCAAAATTTCTTTATTCTACCTCCATGTCTTGTAGGATTTTGCACTAATCTTGCAACTTTTGTTGAAAATTTCTCAAACCCACTTGGTTCAAAGAAGCTTTTAGTGTTCATCAAGCAAACTTCAAGTTGGTGGTCAGTTTTCTTTCTCTCCAATTTTGAGTATCAAGTAAGCATAAATTCTTCCCTTCTTATTCAATTGTGCTATTTGGATGGTTGATTTTAACTTTATATTATTATTCTATACACTTGATTCACATGGCACCCAAATCCAAGAGACCAAGAGGGAAACAACCTTAAGAATATGATGAGAACAAGTTCGTTAGTTTTGAGGCTAGTGAGAAATATAATAGCTTGTTAAATACTAGGAAAATCATTCTCGAGAGAGGATTCAATATCACAGAGAGGGGAAGCCCATTCTTATTTCAAATGATTATTGATAGAAATTAGGGTACCTTTTCAAGACAACCATCTAATTCTCTCCCAAATATAGTTCGTGAATTCTATGCCAATGCCGACGAACATAGGAATGGTAAGGTCTTGGTGAGAGGAAAAATAGTCTCTTTCAGTTGTTCATCCATTAATAGGTTTTATGGGTTACCCAACATAGAACACAGTGAGTATCTTGCATATGTATCTAATATTGATTATGATGAGATTTGCCATACTCTCTGTATTCTGGGGCACAACTTGGAAAATGACGGGTAATACACATAAAACCTTGCCCGGTGCATCTTTGAATGTCAATGCTCGGGCTTGGCAATATTTTGTATGTCACAAATTAATGTCTACTTTACATTATAGTGACCTGACTGTTGAGAGAGCTGTTTTGATATATGCCATTTTGATGGGTATGACCATAGATGTGGGTGCAGTAATATCCAATTCTATCTTACACACTATGCGACATAAGCTTGGATTATACTTTCCTTCTTTGATCACCCAACTATACATCCAAGCTGATGCCCCTTACAGTAGTATTGAGGAACACCACCCACCCAAGAAACCCATCGATGATGGCCTGCTCACTCTAATTAGAACCTCAAGGCCACCAATCCCGGGAGAGCAGGCAGTGATTACTGCCCCTCCTTCTCCCTCTAGAAATTTCATTGTTTTAAAGTGCCTTGAGCATTTAGAGAGTCATTTTGACGAGCACCAGAAACTGTTATTTGATAGGTTAGATCGTCAAAACCGATTCTTGGCTCATCAAGACCGATTCTTGGCTCGGCAAGCCGATTATCAAGCGAAGGTCAACTTCTCCTTTGGTCAGATGTACCAACACCTTGCCTCCGCTACTGGTTGTAATATGGGTCATTTTCCTACCATGCCAACCTATCCGGGTTCATCTTTTGATCCACCTCCCGAGGAACGTTAAGAGAGTGAAGGGAATGCAGATGATGATGAGAATTTAGAGGAATAATTTTTGGTTCTATCTCTTATTTTCCCTTTTCCTCAGATTATTTTTCGTTTTTCTTTTTCTCATTTTACTGATTTTTCTACATTTTATGTGCTAACCTAACATATGGTGGGAATCTTAAGGGTACACCATAGTTGTTTTCTTTTTGTTGTCTTGTTCTATGTTGTAGATTGGAATTTCAGCAAGAACAATGGAATGCAATTCCTTGGTGGTACACATTTTTCAGCACCTGTGCACTCATGCTTACAAAGGGAGTTTTTCTTTACTTTCTCTTTAACATTGAGGACAATGCAAATTTTAAGTTGGGGGTGGAGACGTATTTCTTTAAAATTGCTTGGTGTTACCTTCCCTTTCCTTTTGTTTTAAGCATGATTTATGTTTGTCTTAAAGTTAATTCACATGTCAATGATATGAGTGTTATTAAGATAGCATATAGCGTTTAAAAGAAGTTAAATTTTGCTTTGGTTTGAAATTAATTTAAGTATCAATCTTCATTTGGTTTGAGACTCTAGTTTGTGGTAAGATTGTATGATTACTCTAAAACATTTAGAGAAGTTTTATGTGTGATTGCTTTGTGAATACTTTTGCAGTCTCGACAAGTTCTAGAACTTACTTGATAACCACTTCAGGTGAATTCCTAAAATGCATATTACTTAGGATATGATATAAGCCATTTTTGGACCGTTTGAGTCTGTCAAACCCACCATTGCTATATTTACCACTAGTCACCTATTTAAGCCCTTTTTCTTGAAAAAGAATTTGAGCCTTGTTTCTTTCAATAGCCCACTTACTCACCTTTATGAGCCTAAGAAAATATTTTATCCTTACCTTCCTTTTAAAATAACTTAGCTATACACATTTGTTGAAAAGCACTTAAAAGGAGTAAGGATGGAAATATGAGAAAATATCACTACCATAACCCAAGTACATTAAAGGAGATAAGTTGGAGGTTATGGAAAAGAAAAGAAAAATGAAAAAGGAGGTGAATGGTCTTATGCCAAAATACAAAAGAAAAGAAAAGAAAAGAGAAGTGAATTATGGCAAAGAAAGAAGAAAAGAAAAGAAAAGTGGTGATTTGAGAAAAATGGTTGAAAAAGTTGGGTGTTGAAGTAAGGTTATCTAGTGCTTAAAAGTGGTTGTGTTTAAAGCTAAGAGATTGAATTCTTTTACTTATGAATCCTTCCCATTCTTTCTTAACCTTTACTTTAGCCTAACGTTACAAGCTTATTAAAGACTTATTGATCCAATGTAATGTAATTTTTCTACAATAGTGGAGAGTGGTTTGAAATGTAAGCCTATGGAGCTTGTTTTTGTGATTGATGTCACACAATTTATCGTGTTTTAGAGGCCAAGACTCGTATTCACGAATGTTATGCATAAAATCATCAGGATGTTTGGATTAATGGATTGTGGTAAGATGGATATAAAGAGTCAATAACGATCTTAAGATTGATGTTTGGATTACTTTTGAACTTGGGTGAAATTTAATGATTCTATGTGTTGTGTACTATGTGAAATTTTAGAGACAAAATGTGAATTACTCTTGGTTAACACTAATATTGCTTTACTTTGTTGTGATCCCCACCGAAGAATTCATCTCTTGTTTTCGCTTGAATTGCTAGGGACTAGCAATAAGCTAGTTGGGGGTTGTGATGAGAGCTATAAAATGCATCTTAATAGTACTTAATTGTTAGCATTTTAGAGTTGATCTAGGTTTTAATTGCACTTTTATATGTTAACAACTCTAAAGTATCATCTTTGGATCACTAATTTGTTTTGATGCATTTTCAGGTATTTTGAGTCTTAAAGAGATGGAAAAGCTATTGTTGAATGAAGCACAAAGATTCCGTGTATATTGGATCAAAGGAGTGCTTTCAGAAAGGCTAAAAAAAGAGATCCAAGCATGTGTACCGTGCCCTGGAACCAGCTGGGCCGCACCCTCCAGAACAGAGGCCAAAGCAAGTAAAGAAGGCCATCAGGTCAGGGTGCGCCTTAAACCAAGGGGCGCCGCGCCTTGAGGTGTAAGGTGCGCCCTGGATTAATCTAAGGTGCATCCTGAAGGGCTGAAGTGCACCCTGGATGGAGCTGCGCCACACCTTCCAGTAAGTTCACAAAGCTAGCCTAAAACCAAGCCTAGGCGCGAGAAAATCCAAGCCTAGGCGCGCACACGAACTTTGTTCTCCGAGTTATGATGTAATTAGGTCTTTCATGATTATTTAAAACCCTAAAACACCTTTGGACCCTTGTATTATAAATAGATCACTTAGGGTTTGACATTAGATATTCATTAAGCTGGAAGACACAAGGAAGCAACAACTTCTCCTCCATCAAAGTGTTCAACCATGAGCCCCATGGCTAACTAATCTCAAAGCAAGGCGAAGGGATGAATCCTTAGGTGTAGTTGTTCCTATTTTCCTTTATTTGATTTAGTTGTAATAGAGCTTTATCATTAAGACATTATTATGATTTACTTTTTAATCTAATTATAAGATTTCATCTAATCCGATGATTGTATCTTTCTCCTTGATATAAATTTAGTCGTGCTTTCCTTATGTCAAGATTGTTTGAGTATGACTGAGTCTGGTAGGTTTATCCTTTAGGCTTGTCCATTGCTACAATATGGTCATAAAAGATATATTGTCCTTTCTTGATAAACCTATAGGATAGATCATGTGTGCATGAATCGAAAATAAAAAGTATTTCATAACAATCAAATTAGGGTTTATACATGCTCTCATTGAATATTTGCCGATTGCATGTTTGGGATGTGAAACGTGCAATCGAGATAAAAACAACTGAATCAAGTTAGGATTAGGGCAATGAACCTAGGGAGGATTCTCGGATCCTCGATGTCCCTCTATTATATTTTACAAACTACACAATTACTTCATCATCAATTTCAGATTCTCTACTTACTCTGATTATATCGTCTCATATTAAAGTTTACATCTTTCTTTATAGTTAACTTGTCTCCTTGTGGAATCAACACCCCAAAGTCGTGCTATAACTACTGCATTACTGTTTTGGGCGTAATCAGGCTCGAAAGGCTATTTAGGGGTCAAATCACGATCAGGACAAAGGCCATTTAGTTATGGTGGTAAAATCCTAATTTGCTTCCGTCTTCTCCAAATCTGAACATGTACGATCGTCTCAAGCGGTTTGAAACCAAGTTCTAGAAAACATTATACTCACAAGATGCACTCAGAAGAGAATTTGAATTGATATGCATAATGAATCAATTATAAGGCTAAAAAAACTCACAAATATTGTGGGATTATGCAAGTATCATTCAATATGTCTCCATGCTTCACTCTAAAGCAACAGATTACTCAAATCAAGGCTAATGTGCATCAAAATTTCCAAGTATGACTACAATATAAGCAAATTAACTCCCTTTCTTGTTTTATCTTTAAAAGTATGCTCAAACTCTTTTAAAAACCATCTATCTTAAGAATCAGTTTCATCATTGAGTTGGAAGGGGTCATAAAAAAACACGATATGACTAAAAAAGATGTAAATCCCTCCTCCACACTTAAATCCTACATTGTCCTCAATGTATATCAAAATAAGCATGTAATATAGAATATAAACATAGGCAAGGTATTTACGAAAATCACACAAAACAAATAATATATAAAGATCAACCAACGTAAATAGAAGAGAGAAAGAGAATGCAAATCTGTGTTAATGGCTCCTCCACAGCTTCGGTTGAATTGGGTTGCCTCCCAAGCAAAGCTTTAATGTTTACAGTCTTTCAGCCTAGACTTTGTACCTTGTTTTTAGTCCTTTGTGAGTGGCGCCTCTAGGAGGGGTACATCCTCCACAGCGTGCTCCTTAAAAGCCTCACAGTAAGGTTTCAAGGGTCTTACCACTCCTTATGGTAATAGCTTTAGCTTGCTCGATAATTGGGTTAGGAACAGTGTTGCTAGGCAATTTTTCACTCTCTGTTATCTTCCCCATGAAGTCCACCACTTGTCCAAATTGCTTCTTCAGCTCTGCAATATCCTTATTATGAACCTATTGACCTGTAACAAGAGCTTGAGTAGCAGTAGTTAAATTCTGTTGCCCTTGCACAAGGGACTTTAAAATTTCATCATAATTAGAAGCAGCAAAATTTGTAGGCATAATAGGATTAGGGACAAAGTTTTGAGGTACCTGAGGCCTCATAAACAAACATGGAGGGCGTGGAAACATTTGCCCTTGACCTTGAGGGTTTTGAATATTATTATTGTTGGCCCAACGAAAATTGGGGTGATCTCTAAGTCCAGGGTTATATGTGTTAGAGAAAGGGTTGTACCTTTGTCCACCTTGATTACCTTAAAACTCAACAGTGTTAAGAGACCCATATCCTCTATTGTTGATCAGTTGGGGACATTGGTCAGTTGAATGCCCTTGAGTACACCACACACCACAGACTTGAGCAACTTGTTGTGCTTGTGCTCCATTCACGTTCAGTACCTGTGACAGAAGAGTAGACATTTGATTAACTTTTTTCTCAAGAGCAGAGTTAGAAAATACCTCATTCACCCCACGAGTGGAGTTTAACACTCCCTCGTATTATTGATAATTAAGAGCACATTGGGCGAGCAACTCCTTAGCAACTTCAGGTGTCTTATCCACAAAAGAACCTCCAGCAGCAACATCTAACAATTGTCGTTCGAGAGTGAGAAATCCCTCATAAAAGTAAGTGAGGAGATTCCTTTCCTTCATCTCATGTGAAGGACATGATGCAACTAAGCTCTTGAATCTCTCATATTAGGCATAGAAAGCCTCATCATTCCTTTGCTCGATTCCAGTTATCTGTTTCCTCAAGATAGTAATCCTTGAGACAGGGAAGTACTTAGTCAGAAACGAAGTCACCAACTTCTCCCGTTGATATAACCTGAGGGTAGGTCAAACAACCAAGTCTTTGCCCCATCTTCAAGTGAAAAAGGGAATGACTTCAGCTTCAGAATGTTGAGATCCGCATTCTGTGGGCACATACTTGAACATACAAATTGAAACTCCTTGAGATGTTTGTGAGGATCTTCATTAGTGAGCCCATGGAATTTGGGCAAATGGCACTCTTCAGCTCGAACTCAGCTACCTTGTCAACTGTTGGTTCTGGATAAGTAATACAAGTTGGTGCAGCTCCCCCATCAGTTGAATAAGATATTGGCCTAATAGTTTTAGCCATTGGTAATTCGTATTCCTCACTTGCGTTTTCTAAGTCAGGTATGTCTTATTCCTCGTCTGACAAGTGATGTGAAGAGTATCTGACTCCTCTAACTCTACCCTCCCTACTTGGTGAGGTGGGGGTTGATCTGTAGAAAATGCAGCTTCTTTTGGCAAAGCTAAGCATTTTGAAAGTTCTTGAGTCTTCCTACTGACCGCTGACATTCATTGACCTGAACAACAAAAGCAAAGGCATCAATATATAAGTTAAAGTTTGAAATACAAATAATAATGAGCTTCCTTTCATACAAATGTTACAAATGGTTTTAAGGAAGTCATGTGCTAAAATTGCAATCAAGTAAAACACAAGGTATTAATGCAAATTTACAAGTAAGCAGAATATTAACAAGTTAAATGACACTAAAATATAAGGATTGTGCAATCCCCGACAACGGTGCCATTTGATCGATCATTTGTTTTAGTCATCAACAAACCCTACAGAAGATTGTAGTAAAGTAATTAGTAGGGTATCATTATTGGTCGGGGATTGAAGGTACTCATATACTAAAGATTCATAAAAAAAATGAATTTGATTGGTTGGTTTAATTAGCAGTCTATAAACAAATATAAATCTTCATCTATTAACATATTGCACAAAATTAGGGGAGTTTTCATGATCTAATTTTTTTTACGAATTTTACTAAGGAAATTAAAGAATAATTATTTACAATTGATCATTTTCTCTCATAATTCAGGCAATCAAATTTATTAAATAACTAATCAAATTGTTTCAATGTAGACAACGAATTCATGCCTCAATTACATATCAGAATTGAATCAAAGTGCAAGCCTAAAGAGATCATGCATTTTATAAATTTCTTCTTAGATAATCCCTAAGCTTAGGAAAAGTCCATCAACTAGTTATTTTGTTTAAGCAATCAAGTTAATACTCAGCGCATCCTTACGATTACTTAAACAAATCATTAAGATCAAAAGGAATTATGACTCAATAACTTGTTCCTTATTCCTATGAAAAAGTTCATGGATAAAGAACATGAAACTCCCAGAACATTGGCTATTGTTCATAGCTTTTACCACTTTAAATCGTACTCCGGATCAATTAGGTGATCGAAAGTGTGATTATGGCTTTAATGATTTGCAAAATCAAAGTTATAGCTTTTTCCACTTTAAATCGTACTCCAGATCAATTAGGTGATCGAAAGTGCGATTATGGATAAAGAACTGAAAAATTCAACATGGATAAAGAACATGCAATTTCCAGAACATTGGTTATTGTTCATAGCTTTTGTCACTTTAAATCGTACTCTGGATCAATTAGGTGATCAAAAGTACGATTATTGGCTTCAATGATTTGCAATATCAAAGTTTTCAATATAACGGAACTGAAAATTCAACATATGTAATAGAGATCATGAATTCATATATCTACATATCATGAACAATTCAAAATCATAAAACAATAAATCTGAAAATTAACTAACTCATTGAATTAACAGTAAACTCCAACATAAGAATCAAACTCAATATTCTTTAATCCAATAACAACTAAGTCTGAAACAATTAAAAATAATAGCCATAAGGGCTACACTTCTTTAACACACTCAAGGAAGCTTGAGATGTTAATGGTGATGATCCTCACGGCTATGGCTGATCGATGAAGGAGAACACAATCTAGAGAAGTCCTTATATGCTCACAATTGGAGATAGAAAGAATGAGTGTTTTAGCCTCTTGCTTTTTGAGTTGGAGTAGAGAGCTCTCTGAAAAGATGATAAGAAAAGATCCCCTCAAAAGGGTTTTCGGCTTTGTATATATATAAGAGAAACTAGGGTTGCGGCTGTGTACATGGGGGAGGAAAATTGAGGTGGCTGGCTAGGCTTATTTAGAATGAAAATTAGGCTTGCAGCTGGGCTTAATTTGGAGAGAATTTTGGGTGGCTAGCTGGGCTTTAATTAGAAGGAAAATAATAAATGGCTGGCTTGTGCAAAATTAGGAGAGAAATTAGGGTTTTGAGCTGTGTACAATTAGAAATAAAAAAATAGGGTTTTGGTTGGGCTTATTTAGAAGGTAAATTAATGACATAGGTATGTCCAACCTAACATGGGCCTGCCCAACAAAAATCACATAATACTTTTGTCAACTAAGCAAGGTGCAAGGTTCAAGCCCAAAGTAGAAGAAAATTAGGATGCAACAGCCTACTAGGTTTAGGCCCATCATAATAGGCTCAAACAATATCCTTTTTGTGACTTTCTTAGGTCCAAATTGAAGTTCAAGACGTCATCTTTCCAACCCAATAAGTTTCAGCCCATTTGGAGATGCGTGCAAGAAGATGTAACCATTTTAAGTCTGGTCGTTGGGTCTTTCCAAAATTCCAAGGTAGAAATTCCCTACAAAGAAATCAGAAAATAATAAATAAGGAAAGTTTCCATAATTAGAAAAGGAAATATATCAAAAAGACAAGTTTTCAAATTAGGAAAGTTTCTTAGAATGATAAGACTATGTTCTTGATCCACTTAGATTTCCTAAAATAACTAGAAAAACTCTTCTTTTGCTCCTTCTTTTGCCATTCCCATGTTCACAAGCTCTCTAAACGCTAAGAATAGAAACTAAGCTCAAAATAACAAAATTAAGAGAATTACAAATCCAAATAGGGTGGGAAAGGTATTAAAAACATCACACAAAGTGTTCCTATCAAAAAGGATAAGATTTTTTTTAAGAGAGAGAACTGAAACTACAAAAGTCACGATTCAAGAAAAAATTGACTTTGATAACTACGATGAATGATAGTATTCGTTGCTTTAGTATCACCCTTTTTTAGTCTTTTTGTCTTTTTTCTCACATTTTTTTTAACTGGGTGCACAACATAAAACAAGAACAAGAAAAAATGAGCACAAACGGAACAAAATAGGATGATAACAAGAAACGAAAGATAAAAGGATAGTAAACTTGATTTTTAGAAGTTGGCTCTAATACCAAATGATGCAAACCTCAACCGACAAGCTTTGAGACCCAACAAACAATATTGGAATACTTGCCCAAGAAAGTTAAAATTCATATTTTTAATAGAAAACCCCGACCCAACGTTTATAATGAAACGTAAACCAAAGGTATAAAGTAACAAACCTCGACCCAATGATTATAACTGAATCACGAACCAAAGGTATAAAGTAACAAACCTCGACCCAATGATTATAACTTAATCACAAACCGAAGGTATAAAATTTGAACGCCACAAGAAAGAATCCTCGATAAGTTCATAAGTTCTCTGAAGAACCAATAAAGGAAGCAAACCTCATGTTTTTTCTGATTTCTATTCTAATCTGCTTCATTACAATGAGTGTATGCTATTTATAACCTTTTCAGCCCTACACTCCCACTAAAAAGGAAACTAACTTCGTCCTAAAATAAGAAAGTAGATAAAGAAAGGAGTAAAAAAATACGCCTTAGGAAAGTCTGAAATAGGTAAGTCTATCAGCCAATTAATTGGTATGGAACTGGAAAGTCAATCAGCCAATTAATTGGTCTGAAATTAGAAAGTAATCAGCCACTTTATCCTTCTAATTCCACATCCCTCAAGTCACAATTAGCCCTTAATCCACGCCATTGCTAAGGAAATTATGCCCAAGTAAGCAAGATCAGCCCCATCAATAGCTTGGATTAAATTTATTACGCCTTCATCTCCCTTTGGGCCAAGCTTGGAATGCCCCATTTTAGAATCAGCCCAAATCTCTTGAATCAGCCCATTAAGTGCTTCTTTGATCTTCTTGGATCTCGCTCTAGTAATACGCTCAACTGGAACATGCAATGGATCCTTTAATGGTGCTTGTTGATTCTTGTCAGCCCCCCTTTGGTCTATTAAAAATGTTACTAGTTAGTAGTTATTTTGAATTTCATCTCTAAGGTAGTTTAGTTTAATCTATTTAGCTTAATTCTTATTTTTTTAAACTTGTCTAGTTTAAAGCAGCTTAGTTTAATTCATTCAATTTAGTTTCAATCTGATGAGGACACGACTAACAAATGGCATCTTCCTATTCAAGTTCCAATTAGTCCAGTTACAAGGGTTCAAGCTAAAAGGTTCAAAGAAACTCTCAATGGGTTGATTCAACACATTTGGGATAAGAACCATCTTTATGGGCCCAAGGATGATGCTATATGTGATCAAAAAAGATGAGCTTCCATAATTCAAGCTTTGTGAATTAAAATCTTAGTTTCCAAAAATTGGAGACTTACTCGTTTTGGTTGGCTCATCAAGGAAAATGGCTGGCTGCAATTTTTCTTATTATGTTTTCTTAAATGTTTCCTAATTAATTTAATTGCTGAATTGTAAGGCTTGCATGCCAAGTTAAGTACTTTCCTTATTTGGATTTTAGGTTACCAGAATTCTATTTAGGTTTATTTCCTATTTCTTAGTTTTCCTTTTTCTAATTGGTTACGAATTATCAAATATTTAAATAGCCATTAGATTTTTGGAATAAGACAATTCAGATTTGATTCATACTTTTGGAGAGAAAATTCTCTTTGCTTCTTTTAGAACTTCTGAACTTATCGGAGTTTTCGTGCCGTTCATCTTCGACTTATCAATCAATCCTTCATAATTGATTGTGGTATCTTCATTATACCAAAGTTCTTGCTTCAACATAGGCAACAGGTCGCGGTCTCAGTCTTCATTATACCAAGGTTCTTACTTCAATATAAGCAACGGGTCGTAGTCTCACATAAATCTGCTTCTAGATGATCTTGGAAGTCTTCTTGATCCATCAATTTCTTAGTTCTTGGCATGGATCATATCACAATCCATCTAGTTTAACTTATATAATTAATCCATGTAGTTTAAATGCACGCACTTTAATTTACTTCTCATTCAATTTAGTCTCAATCCATGTAGTTTTAATATTTTTTTTCTTCATAGTCAAAGCAATTTATTTCCTTTATATACTTACTTTTACCACATTACTTTAAAGTGAATATTTGATGTTGCTTTGTTTGAATAAAAATTGCGAAATGTGTGCTTGGTTTTATTAGTAGTGTATGATAATAATACTTGAAACAAAATTTCAACTAATTTCTTTGAAACACAAAGGGATAGACTTCGCTCTAGGTAAGAGAGAGAGCTTTAAATCCTCACCCTTTTGAATCCAAATCTCTCGTGCTTTGGAATTTCTCACGTAGACCAATGACAAGGGATTTGTCCCCCTTCAAGGTCAAATGGTGGCTCCTTACCCATTATCCTTGCTTTGTGCTTGGATGACAAACGACCCCTTGTCTAATACATTAAAAGTGCACCTATCATGGGAGCCTCCTTACTACTTATACAGGGTTTATATTAGACTTTGTAGGTTTCACTCATTCCATATGCCTACTTATCATAATCTGCACCCTCATCATATACACCTTCTTTAAGGGGAGTGGCATTGGGTAATGAGCCAGATGCATGGGTCTCAAGCAGAAAAGAGCAGTACCTACAGTATGCATGATTTTCTCTTTTTTTATTGGTGTGTGCAGGTGGAGAATATAAAGCAAGTTTTGTTGTACTTTCAGGTGGATCATAAACTAAAGTTGTGTATTTTTAATATCATTTAATTTTTTTAAATTTCAAGTTTTTGTCCACACTAAAGTGAGTGAAACTTGATCTTTATGGTTTTTGGTCGATGAAATTGGTCCTAATTTGCTCATAGGTTTTTATGTTTTTCTTTATTGGTTTCTAACTTCGAAGTTTGTATAATTTTAACTCCATGAACTGCAATATATTATAACATTTTGAAACATTTGTTTTGTTATTTTGGTATTTGTAAGCTACTGATTTTATTTAGGATATATATGATGAATGCTAATTTTAAATGATGAGGGTAAGGAAAGTGTTTGGCTTCCACCAAGATCTGGATAGACCATAATGTCAAAAGGGAAGCACTCTGCCTCCAACAAGATTTGAGTAGTACCAAAGAGGAAACTTCTCTCTAATCTTCTTCCAGAGGACGATCATACCATTACAAGCATATTAGTATAAGAGAAAACTTGAGAACTAATGTTGATCCTTGAAAGAGAATCTCATTTGGATTATATCCCACTGAATATTTTCTTATCTTTGTCTATACAATCATGTCTGCCACTGAAATTCTTTTTGAGAAGTTGGATAAAGTATGCTCCTTTCATTTGTAACTATTGCTTCAGTTGTATTTACTGATATATATATATATATATATATATATATATATATATTGATTGCGATGATTGACAAGTTAAGGAAAAAAAACAAGTATTTTATTTCCTCCTTCATAATGTGTATACCTCATTAATTCTGCCATCAGGGCATTATGTTAGGGAAAAGCTGCATATAAGAGTCATTGTCGTTATGATGGTTTAGGAATAATTTGATGGTTTTATGAAATGGTGTCATTTTCATCTACTATTCCATCTGATGGCGGCTTTTATGCAGTAGTTAAATTATAACCTATTACTTGAAATGAGATGTTGCGAGAGAAGAGTGCCATCATCAGAACTAGTGGTATAGTCGTATAGGAGCCCATGATTCCATAATGGGATCCGTTTCCACAAAAACTATAATTCATTTATTGTGGTGAATATGTCCTGTAATGGCTGAATTCTCAATGATAAATTTATAAGTTTGTATGAATGGAAAGAAATTTTAAATACAAAATACATCATGTTAGTTCACTCAAAAATGATAAGGAAAGAAATGTTGGCCCATAGTTTCCGAATTCCTTTGATGTTGGTTTCAATTATTTGCATGGTTTGGATGGAAAGGAATGGTAATTGCGTCATAGTTAACATGATTGGATATCCATACTTTGATAGTGTCGATGACTCGATGATACTCCTATGGTTATTGTTTTGTAGTTAAAGAGCTACTTTTATCAGTTGTAGTCCATTTTGTAGCTAGATGATGCCATTTTTCCTTTGTAATTCCATTAGTTTTATTGAACGAGAATAGGGTGGCAATGTTTGTCTTCATTCATCAAGCTTGAATTATGGAAATCAGCAATCTACATTTTCACTGTTGAATTTTTTCCATTTTTGTCATTGAATGCGCAAATTTTCTCAATCTTATTATCATTTTTCAAAATTATTTATAAAATTATAAATGTTAAGAACATTAAATATATATATATATATATATATATATATATATATAAAGTAACAGAATAACTTTAAAAAAAACTGATAATAGTGGTGTCCAATTTGGATACCACTTGAGTACTAAACTTTTCTCCATCACAAAAGGGAAATAATTCAAAAAAATATACTCCTATAAAAATAATGAGCCATTATAGAAACTAGCATCTCAACATGTGCTACGCGCATGTTGATCTCCTCTTCTATTGGATTAAATTAAATACTAGCATCTCAACTTGTGCTACGTGCGTGTTGATCTGCTCTTCAATGAGATTAAACGAAACTAGCATCTCAACATGCACTAACGCGTATGTTGATATACTCTTGTATCATATTAAACGAGACTATCATCTTAATATGCGCGTATTGATTTGCTCTTCTATTAGATTAAATGGTAGAATTGCATTACAAAAAATTATGAGATTAACATAATAAAAAATAATAAAAAGTACTATTAATCTTATGACCATACGTGTGCCCACGTTAAATCTCATTACTAGCATCTTCTATGCCTTTCTTAACATTCGATATTTGGGTTCGTAAAATACAGAGAAGATGCTTAATGTAATTTAACGCGCACACACATATGGTCATAAGATTAATAGTACTTTTTATTATTTTTTATTCTGTTAATCTCATATTTACATGTAATGCAATTCTACCGTTTAATCTAATAGAAGAGCAAATCAATACGCGCATATTAAGATGATAGCTTCGTTTAATCCGATTGAAGAGCAGATCAACACGCGCGTCAGCTCGTGTTGAGATGATAGTGCTTATAATTATGTAGAAAAATAATTATTTTATTGATGAAGTTAAATATTACAAATAACTTAGAAATCGAACAAAAACAACAACATAAACAAATAACTTAAAAATTACAAATTTAAAAAATCTTCCAAATATAACTTACAAAAACAACAACATATAAAATAAATAAAGAAGATGAAATGATTTACAAACGAGTGAAATATAAAAAACAACATAGAAAATTTAAAAATTAGAAAGACAAAAAATATTATTATTATTTAGCCTTTCATAGTTTATACTCTTACAGACCAGGAGTTATAATTTTTTCTTCATGCTATATTGATATTTCTCTAATATGTTGATTGTATGGTCTTTTGCATCTAGCCAATCTTTTGTGCATACTAGCATTTACAACGTTTTTGGTAATAGTCTTGATCCCAATTCATCCAAAATTCTAGAACATGCACTAAAAGCTTTTTCTGATGCTATGGTAGACACTGTAACAGTTGGTAGATCACTTGCCATTACGCTAAAAATAGGATAATAATGTTCATTTTTCTTCCACCATACTAAAATATCAAATTTGTCGTTATTTAATTCTTCTTAACTCATCATTTTACTGATGTCAAATTATATGTAATTTTGAATTTCATCATAACCTTAACTACCACTACTAGTAGTAGTAGTGGACTTTTTATTAAACCTAGACCAAATGCTTTTAGACCTTACTGGTTCTTGAGCAACTACATTACCAAATTTTTGGCTATATATATCAAACATTTGAAATAGTGCACTACAAATCTTTTCTATTTTTGCATTGTGTATTGGTTTTTCCACAACCTTATTAATTATATCTAAACATTCTTTTAGATTTATTAATTTTATTCTGAGGTCCATATCTGCAACTAAGCAAAATAGAAGAGGTGTGTCTTCCCAATATTTATTGAATTTTTCTTCCGTTATTGCAACAGTTGTAGCATACTTGGATTGATCTCTAAACTCTTGAAAAATTCACAAATTTCTACTAGTTTTGCTACAACTATGTGAGAAGTTGGATAATATACACCAGAAAAAAGCTCAGTAAATGCACAAAATATTTTCAAAAAATTGCAAACAACATAGCAAGTATTCCACTCATCATCACTAATTTTAAATGAAGGCATAAAAGTATCAAAAAATGCACGAATTGATTATTTAAATATATATGCACGTTTACACATATTGTATGTTGCATTCCATCTATTCGATGTATGAGTTATAAAAGTTTTGTATTTTACACCTTGGTCCTTGCATATTCTTTTGAATTCTTGTTTCATAGGACCAGATGATCTAATACATTGAATAACAGTTTTGACTTTTGAAATTAAACCACCAAAAATTTATAAACCATCTTGTACAACTAAATTAATAATATGGCATACACATCTAACATGAAAAAATTTGTCGTCTAAAATAGGATTGAGACACACTTTCAACATTTGTATGGCATGGTCATTATTGGTGGCATTATCAAAACTCAAAGTAAAATTTTTTAAATCAATTCCAAAGTCTCAGAGATTAGAAATAATAGAATTTACAATTTATGATACACTATGTGAAAACTCAAAAGATACAAAACCAATAGTTCTTTTTTTGTATAATCCAATTAGAATCAACATAATGTGCGATTATACAAATATAACTAGGATGATCAAAATTAGTTGACCATCCATTAGACGTAATACAAATTGCACTTTTGACTTTTTAGAATTGTTTTATCAAAATCGGTTTTTCTCACTCATAAATCACAAAATAATCGCTCTTGAAAGTATTTTTACAAAGAAATTTAGCATAAGGATTTAAACTTCTATGAACATAATTATGCAAGTTGGGGTCTTCACATAAGCTAAAAGGCATTTCAAATTTATTATAAATATAGCTAATTCATTTCTATGAACAATATTATCATACCTGAACATACCCTACTAATAAGGGTTAGAAGTGCCTTGAATTTGAGATTGACTTATACGCCTTTGACCATGCTTTGCTAAACATTTGGTTAAATGTTTAGCTAAATAGCCAATGCCTCCATTAGTAGAACAAGAAAAATTTGCAGTACCGCATAATTTGCAAAAAAGCTCTTAAACCACCATCAACCATTCTCTTGTCCAAATATTCCCAAACCCATGACATCTTTCTTTAGAAGTATCTTGGGGTTGATTTTCTCCACCATTTCCATCATGTCCCAGCTAATCTCCACCTTCCTCACCCTCAGATTCTTCAAGAGTATCATCGGGGGTAAGGTTTCCTCCAAATCTCTTTATCATCACACATAATAACCAGATGGTGGAATAGGAATAGTTGTATCGATTGTATGTATCATCTAATTGTGGTTGTTACCTTACGACCACGACCACGACCACGAGAAGAAGAACCATTCATACTTACAGTAAAAAAAAATTAAATAATTAAATGATATACATCCATATATATAATTTTAGATAAAAAATTAAAATGAGCAAATTGCAATTATGAATATTATTCATGTATAAAAACAGGATGACTAAATTGCAATTATAAAACATTGAGAATTGAGAAAATGAGGGATTGAGAATGAGTAGAGAGTGAATTTAAGTAAAATGAGTGGTATTTATAGATTTTAGAAGAATTACATTTGGTAGTTTTTAGAAAATGAAATAAATAGCCCACTAGTCGTTGGGAATGGGTACTAGCCGTTGGGGTATTGGGGATGATGAGTGAGTTAGTTTTGGGTGGAGTGTGGGAAACTGGGAATGGGCACTGGCTGTTGGGAGTGTCTTAAATATTAAAACAGATATTTAAGTACTTGACTGATTGACTTCTATGATAGGTCCCAAAGAAATTTGGCTTGGGCAAGTTGAACTTTTAAATATTTTTAATTGGATGTAGTGGTGGCAATGGGGTCACACAAGCCGTTGGTAGTGTCATACGTATGGAGTCTTCAATTGACAAAAATAAAGGAAAAAAGAAAATCTTTTGGGCATGCTTGAAACGTGGCCTTCACTAGCAATGGTTTCAAAGGCTCTATTAGTGCTTGAAATCGGAAACTAAGGCCTTGTGTTTCACTGCTACTACTTCCTTACACAGTTGCTCCAAGTTCAGATGTCAATGTTAAGCCACTATTTACTTGGGCTTTACAATTACACTATATCAAATTTTTATTGCTAACATATAGGGAACCAATGTCCAACTTACTACATACATGGGAGAGATTTGATATGAGGTTGGACCCACGTTCATATTTCTCATAATTGATCAGAATGGACCTCGTGACATGTTGTGTGGTGTTGTGCTTCATGTCAAGTCATGCCATGCCGTGCCGTGCCTTAGGTCTCGAAAGTTAGGCCCGACATGACCCTATTCACTTGGATTGTGCAAGGCACAGCACGCCACGTGATAGTGTGGACCGTGCCGGAACGACCTAGTTTGTTTTGGTCGGCATGACCCATTGCCACCACTAATACCATGTAGCAATGAATGAGAAGGATCAAGTAAAAGGAATTCATGTGGGTTTAGGCCCATTCTTCCTACCTTCAAATAGTTTATGAGGGTTTAACTAACTCTTCTTGAAAAATCACACACTCTCAATGTAAGGCCATCAGTATGGATAGATTAATAAATCAATCAAACCCCTTTACATTTCCCCCATAATTGAGCTCATATCCCAATTAGATTTGGACCATCATTTTTCTCATTCAAATGCACAGATTTATAGAAAGAAAATTAAACAAGAGCAAGAGTAGAGACGTAGATTGAACTCTTCCATTTAACATGACCTTAAGCCCTGAATAACAATAGTACAATGCTCTCGAACACTCACCCGACCCACTATCCTTAGTCTTCTTTAACCTAATAGGAACTTAAACCTAAACTCTAAGCCTCAATAACACCCAGATTCGTATAGCAACAACAAGGTAATAAATCAAGCAAATGCAACATGTGAAAGGGCTAAGCAACATTTCTAAATGAAATTAAATACATCATGCAGATGGGGTTTCCTAAAGATAAACAAACTCATCAACAGCAAATGCATTGTCTCAATAAAACCAGCATCATAGTATGACAAGCCTTCACCAAATTAAGAAATAAAACTGAGTTGATTAACACCTAAGATGCATATACACTCACAAGTAGTTATTGTTATATGTTGGGGGATTTCGAGAGGGGGCAAACAGTTTAGATAAGAAACCAAAGGAAAAAGGGCCAATAATGACAACATTTTTTTCATGCAATAGATAAAGAAGGAAAGACCTATCCTTTTTAATTCTAATTCTTAAAACAGAAAAATGCAGAACTGTATCATGTGCTAATTCAAAAGCAATATACTAAACAAGAATCCGACCCACAATAAAGGAATTATGCAAGCATCTCTTGAGATCCATAGATAAGGTTAACTCTAACTTAATGTGAGCATTTGCTAAATATTAAACAAAGCATATGAGACCAGATTACACTCTTTTTGAATCCATAATATCAATAGCGAACCCAAATAATGTCGTGTTCAAATGCTAGGAATTTTCAAGTGCAAGATCCAAAAAAAATATGAATGCTCCTATCCTAAACCAGAAATCAACTCAAAACTATGCCTCCTAGCCCTAAATGCAAATAATCAAGTAAACATGACTAGACTGATTCCTTGGTGGGCTAACTAGCATAGAATGGTCATTAGGAAACTTTCTTTTTTCTTTCTAAGAGGAACAACCATAAACCAGACAATGAAAAACAATGGCAGAGATAAACAAATTCATGTTCATCACATATTCAAGCAATGAATGCAGCAAGAAACCAAGGGAAAGAAAGAAATAAATGCATGATGATCATCACTGTTGATCCCAACTGTGGACTCAACTACACACTTAGAACCCATTTGAAGTGTAATGCTTACATAAGTGACTTCAGGGACATATCATGAGCAAAAACATATGACATTCAATCAATCAAAGATTTCTTAGAACATATGAGATTTTACAGAGCACATGCCTTGAGATATGAGAGGCATAGAGAGTAAGCGAAGTATAGAGATGTAAGGTTCAGATTTTCTTTCATAATTGTAAACCCAAGTCATGCGAGTATAATCATCAATAAACAAAATAAAGTACCTATTTTAGGAATGAGAAAGAGTTCTCATTGGTCCACACACATCGGTATGAACAAGTTCCAACATTTAATCGGCTCTCCAAGTAACTCCTTTTGGAAATGGTTGCAGATGATGCTTCCCAAGGGCACAACCTTCACACACTTCATGTTTTTCATCAATGGCTAGCATCCTTGCATATCTCTTTTTGAGAAAGCAACTTGAGATTTCTGAAGTTCAAGTCGCCAAATCTTCTATGCCACAACCAAGAATCATCATCTCCATTAGTTGTCCAAGCTAAGTTCTCCACATAGTTGAGGGAGAGTGGAAAGCATATGTTTTTTGCCATTTTTGCAGCAAAAGTAACACACCTTTGCTGGTCATAAATTAAACACTAGCAGTTCTTAAAATGCAATGTGTAATCATGTTCTACATTGTAACTTATTCGCTGCTCATCCTTCACATTCTTTCTCTTTTGTGTAACTTACTTGCTGCTCATCCTTCACATTACAATCATGTTTTACATGCTTGAACTTCTTACACTTGTAACATTGAGGCTGTCCTTTAAACTAGCAGTCCCTCTCTTCATGACTAGCCTTTTTGCAATTGTTCACCTATTTAAAGTCCCGTCATCACCAAGTTTTCTGTCAAAGTTGCCTTTTAATTACTTAAATTTGAGAAATTTATTTTTCTTATTTTAATTTTTAATAAAATTAAAAAAGGTCATAGAGTTTTAGGAAGTATTTGTCAAAATATACTAAAATCCTTTTAGTTTAGTGAAAAATAAAATTAATAATTAATACAAGAAAAGAAGGTTAGTTTAATTAAATAATAGGCCCAAACAAGAATGAAAGTCATGCCTCACTTTGACCTTTTAGTTTAAAACCCAAACCCATTATAAAACCCAAATTCAATCCTATTAGGACCCAAGCCAAAATCCCCCATTTTAGTTCAAATCGGACTTGAAGCCCAATCTAACGCGGAATCAAATCCAAGCTCAAATTTACAAATGCCCGAATTTTTTAATCCATTGGAACCGAATCTGAAACTCAGAATTAACCCGCAAAGCTTACCCATCTTACGCCACTATAAAGCCTCATTATCTCCCTTAATCGCACTCTCTCCTAACCCTAACGCTCCCCCCTGAAACCCTAATATCCTCTACCCTAATCTCTGCAAGCCTAATCTTCCTGCCTTAGCCCCTTCTACCTCAGCCATCAAGAGATCATAATCCTCCTTACCTTTTCCCGAGAGAAGGTATGAGGAGCCCAGAAGTTTCTTGAAGCTTTTACAGTTCACTGCTATAGCGTGTCATCCTCTTTCTCTTCTTAGTCAGCAAAACTGTTAGCAAAATTCTCGCATCTCCTCGCTGTAACAGACTCGATGACGAGAATAGTTGGCTAGCTGGCTCAGAATAGTCTCTCTCCGTGCCTTTTACCCTAATTTCTTCTCTCTATATCTATACTGAGCTATTTCTCTTTTTTGGCAGGTTTTAGCTATCAGAAAAAAAGGGGGGGAGAGAATTCTCAGAAAAAAGGGCTCAAGCTTCTTCAAGATTTTAGATTTTTAGGTTTTCAATTGTAATATTGAATGATAGTGAGGTGGGGTTTCTCGAATCTGGGGTAGATTTTGGTTCATTACCTCCGATTTGTTAGGTAAAATTCTGGGTTTCTTTTTATCTCTGCTTTCAAATTCATACTTGCATGTTGGGTTGATTGTTTGTTTCCTGAGAAAATAGTTACCTCTGGGAAGGTGTAAGGCTCTGGGACATGAGGGTATAAGCTCTCATTGAAGCATATTTCCCTGTGTTATTTGTCTTGTTATTTCTTAATTGATTCTAGGTTGTTTATTGCTTTATTTCTTGGAACCGACTGAAGGACTCGATGGTTTAATGTCTGAATTTGGTTGAGTTTTTGTTGTTCTCTCTTTTTCGTTTCGGTCTCTCGTAATTATCCACAGAGGATGGGTGCCTATTGATTGTGACACCCTCAGAGATTATAGTAATCCTTGTTCATCTTTTCTTCTTTTCTGGAATTTCACTTTTAAATCAAAGGCCTTCTTGAACTTCCAGTGGCAAGAGTGTTCCGAAATAACATCTTTTCTTCTTTTCTGGAATCTCTTATGGATTTTGTTTAAACCTGAGAGAATTTTGATTAAAGTTTTTCCTTCTATTTTCGAGTTTAATTTATTTTCGTTTTCAAAAAATGTCCAGAGCTACTGACTATGTATTGTATATGGCTTCCACCTATGTAGTTGTATTTGAAAAATGATGATAGAATAAGTTTTGCAGAAACATTTTCTGGGTTGAGACCCTTGGGGCCTGTTTGCTTCATGGGATTAACGCGGAATTGACTAACTTAATCTCACAATTGGTCTCATTTTGGTTAGAGAGACTAACTGTTCATATGGGATTTAGTTGGGACTAAACTAGTCTCATGCCATGAATTTAATTCCACGACCTTTTAGGATAGAATTAATCCTATTGCTTTCGGATTAATTTTTTTTGCTCAACCCCATTTTACCTCTCTCCTTCCCATGCAGACTTCTCTCTTTCTCTCTTCATCTTCTTCACTTCCATGGCAGACCGAAAACTTTTTCTTCCTCCTCTTTTCCCTTTTCCTTCTCCTTCCCCCTCTTCTTTTCCCTACCCCTTCTACATCCTCCCCTCCTCATTCGTGTCGCGCCTCACTAGATCGCGAGGCTTGGTTCTCTCCTCCTTCCTCTTTCCTCATTCCTCATTCCTCATTCCTCTTCCTTCTTCCCGTTCCCGATTTGAGTTCTTTTTTTCTTCCCCCTCCTCTCCTTCCTCCTCGCGCCTCCCTCTCCTTCCCCCTCCTCCCCTGCGCCTCCTTTCTCCTTCTCCCTCCTCCTTTCCCTTTCCTTTCCTCTCTCCTCATCACTTGCGCCTCACCTTCTTTTAGACAGATTCAACGAATGGGCCAATGGGTGGGTTGGGTTAGGCTCACAGAGGAGCGGTAAAAATTGAACACAAATGGATCTGTTTCTGTTGGGTTGTGTTGGTGGGGGTATTGTTCGAGCTAGGCTCGATTTCGTCATAGTTTTTGCAGCAGCGTTTGAGGGATGCTTGAATATGATGGTCAAGGCTATGGCGTTACGTGAGGGCCTTCGTTTGGCTGAAGCCCATGGTTTGTGTGTCTTATATTGAATGTGATTCAAAGGCCTTGGTGGATATTGTCCAAGCTACGTGTGATTGTCCGTGGGGCTTGACATATGTGGTTCGGGAAATTTGACTTTTGCTTCTTGCAGATGTGGTAGTTCGACATGTCTATAGGGAGGCCAATATAGTGGTTGATAGTCTTGCCAAGTTCGGTCCTTCCGTTTTTGGTTGCAGAACCTTTTGGTCCGTAGATGAGTTACCTTTGGCAGTTAAACAAGCGTTTGATAAAAATGCTTTACGATTTAAGACTTAGTTGTAATTCTTTAGGGTTAGGCTCAGAGCCCGTTGTTTTAGGCTTTGTTGTCTCCCATTTTTTTATACTTTTTATTTAATTTAATAAATGGGTAGGGGTATGCCGAACCCCCTCCATCTCAAGGAGATTTATAAAAAAAAATGAAGAAAAGTTATGGTTTTGTATATAAATATATGATTTATAATTTTTTTTTAAAATGTATTTTAGTATTTATATTTGTTATCTCATTTTAGTCTAAATCCAACAATGTTATGAATCAAATATAGAACTAAAATAGTCTCACTTTAATTTTTCTTAATCTTATCTCACTGTAATTTTGTTTATGAACTAAACAAACTTTTTGTTCTGATAACCCCATCTGGGTTTCAAAAATGTAAAACCTTTTTTTTGTTTCTTTGTTTTCATTAGTGTTTTAAAAAACGGAGTCTGGGTGCGCCCGGGGCGAAACGGGGCTAAAACGCCCCGAGGCGTGAAAGTTGGTGCATGCGTGAAGTCTTATTTTTTTTGCCTTTTTTTTTCCCTTTTTTCCACTGTTGCCTTTGTGTGAAGTCTTTTTTTTTTTTGCTTTTTTTTCCCTCCTTTCCACTGTTGTCTTTTTTTTTTTCCTTCCTTTGTTTTCATTGTTTCCTTTTTTTTTCCTTCCTTTGTTTCCACGGAGCAAATTCATTAAATAGGCTCCATATTATATACTTTGCATTTCATTAATATCATTTTATAACATCATTAGGATTGCATTATCTATGCTATCTAATTTGTTGCTTTTAATAGATTTATATATGTGAATTTGTTATATCAATGTAAGTGTGTAAACACTAATCAGTAAACATTTGAAACTTAACATTGTGTTATTTTTATATTTGTTGAAATTTGGAATGTGTTTGTGTCTTGTGATGAATAGATTGGTCAATTTGAAAATTAGAATTTGGTTTTTGGAGTGTAATTTATGATTTATTGATGAAAGATGATATGTATGTGAATTTGTTATATTATTGTAAGTGTGTAAAAAACAACCATTTAAAATTGTGTTTGCGATGTTAACGTGTGTTTGTGAAATATTTTGATAAATATTCATTCATAGGTCTTAAGTTAGTAAAGTTTATTGATAATTAATTAATTTATATTATTTTAATTTTTTTAGTATTTTTATAATTTAATTAATATTATTTTATTCAAAACGCCATAATGTCTCAAAAGGCTTACGCTCCAACGCCTCGAGGCTTACACTTCGCCTCATTGAGGCAAAACATCTTGCCCAATGCTCTCGCATCTGAAAACACTGGCTTTCATATTAAAAGAAAGTTTAGGTGGGCTTGACAACAGTGGGCTTGGAACGAGGCCCAACACTTTAAAAGCAAACATTTTTTATCTTTAGGCTTTTAATGTTATTTGCCTGGGCCCAAAATATGTTCGATCCTCTTGACCTCATAAGCAGATCTGGGCCCAAGTAAATTAGTGAGTGGACCTGAAGCTTCATCTTTATATCAAGGCCTAGAGTTTAGTTGGTATCCAAAACCAAAATATACAATTCAAGTAGGCAAGTCGAAAAAGAGAGATGATAGAATCAAAATAATTTCAAGTTCTTATTTCTGTCAGAGGGCAATATGAATGTTATATCATGTTCCATCAACACACTAAAAGGGTTATACGATATATTTGATGTAGAAGTAAGCCAACTATTGGCAAATAGGGGGGTTCCAAGTCCATGCCCAAGTACGTATTACTTCTTGGGTTGTAATTGCTATCTTATTAGGTTCCGTCGTTATAGCGGTTCGGAATCCACAAACCATTCCAATTGATGGCCAAAATTTCTTCGAATATGTCCTTAAATTCATTCGAGACGTGAGTAAAACTCATATTAGAGAAGAATACGCTCCATGGGTTCCCTTTATTGGAACTATGTTTCTATTTATTTTTGTTTCTAACTGGTCGGGTGCACTTTTACCTTGGAAAATAATACAGTTACCTCATGGGGAGTTAGCCGCACCCACGAATGATATAAATACTACCGTTGCTTTAGCTTTACTCACGTCAGTAGCATATTTTTATGCGGGTCTTACCAAATAAAGATTAGGGTATTTCAGTAAATACATTCAACCAACTCCAATTCTTTTACCCATTAACATCTTAGAAGATTTCACAAAACCCTTATCACTTAGTTTTTGATTTTTCAAAAAAATATTAGCTGATGAATTAGTAGTTGTTGTTCTTGTTTCTTTAATACCTTTAGTGGTTCCTATGCCTGTCATGTTCCTTGGATTATTTACAAATGTCATTCTTCTTCATGGATTGTATTTTTGCCTCTTGGGCTTTGACATTTCGGATAATTTTGATTGAGCCCATCTGGCTTATTTGCATATAGTTTTGAGCCAACCCTGATGATACTTGAATTGAACCAAATGTTAAATCAAAAGTGAATAAAATGAAGCATAGGATAAATTTCTTTTAGGCAATAAATTAGGTTCAGGGTTCGGGGGTTTATAGTTTCCCCGAGCTTAACCGACATCTTGAATCCAAAATGATAGCGCAGACTTAAGTGGTTAGTTTAATGTTAAATTAGAGGATAGCACTAGTCAATTTTAAAAACTGATTAATAGCAAGTCCAAATAAATATTTTTGAATTGATTTTGCTCCAGTTCTCTTAAAAAAATCAATAAATAGATTGTTAGTTAGTCCAAACTATTTTATTTTTTGGTATTGACAGAAAATGATTCCAAAGCGTTGATTGATTGCTTTTCTTCAGCTTCGTCCATTCCATGGAAAATTTACTACTATATTTGCAAGTGTAAATCTCTTTTGACCTCAGACATTGTCGTGAGGACAGCAGACAAGCGGACGTGCTTGCATATTGGGCTCATCATCATAAGGAAAGTCAGATTTATAGTACTTTGGCTTCTCTCTCCAACCGATTGTAGATGCTTGTTTTGGAGGCTATCATGGTTTGCCTACTTATCATCCACCAAAATAAGTCTTGTATTGTTTTCTTATTTTTCTGTCGAGTGGCTTGTGTCATTTTGCTTTCTAATTGTTCTTGGACTCGGTGTATTTTTTGTATTCTTCCTTGGAGATCGCTTTTGTTTCAGAGTTAAGGTTTTATGTCTTCTATTTCGTTTGTATTCTTATTTTTATTTTAATAAATGGACATAGATCTGTCGGTGGTGTTCGTAAAAAAGAAAACAGTGGAGGAAATATATGTTTTAGATTAGAAGGGGTAGCAATTATATATATTCTTTAATTGATTCGTCACAAGTTCTATTAATCGTAAAGCAGATATGAACAAACTAAATTGTTTTTTTATATCTTTTAAAAAAATGAAATTTTATAAATATATAACAATTGACAATGTGTATGTTATATTATTTGCTTAGGATTTGGCTATATCATAATAGATTAAGATCAAAGAATTTAGCAATGGAGTCAATGAAGATGAAGTGAAGAAAAGTATACGAAAACCCTAGAAGTGACTATATGATTCACCTTAACCTATTTTCTTTTTAATTGTTATTTTTGGTTTAAACTTGTTGATGCCAAAAATGTGTTTTGCTAAGATGGAGACTGGGCCTCGGATATATCTGCACAGGGAAGGAAAGGTTAGCTAAGAGGTCGTAGAGGGGGTGCCTCCGAGGATGCTCCGAAGCTCTAGTCAGAGTGGGAGAATATGTATGGGGACGAGCATTTCCTTTTCAGTTTAAGAAAAATTAGATCGTTTGGAATGCACACCTGGGTCTCTTTATAGGGCATTGGAGGCGGTATATTGCCCAGGGCAGTGGTGATGTGACACTCCAACTTGGTTGGGTAATGATGCCTAGGAGGCCCAGCTAGGTGGCTAGGTGGCCAGGGGCCATCCGCTTGAGGTTCACCTTGGTGGCTTGATCAGGGACCATCCATGCATCTGGGGCAGTGGGCAACCTGACGCCCCAACTTGGTTGGGCAATGATGCCTAGGAAGCCCTGCTAGGTGGTCAGGGACCGTCCACTTGGGCTTCGCCTTGCTGGCTTGATCAGGGATCGCCAATGTATCTGGGACAATGGGTGACCTAACTCCCCAACTTGGTTGGGCAATGATGCCTAGGAAGCCCATCTAGGTGGCCAGGGGTTGTTCGCTTGGGCTTCACCTTGCTGGCTTGATCAGGGACCGTCCATGCATCTGGGGCAGTAGGCGACCTGACGCCCCAACTTAGTTGAGCCTGGATCCTCTGCGTCTCGGCCCATTGGCTTACATTTGTAACGGCCTACGTGTTGTCTCCTCATTGGTTAGGTATTTTTAACCATATCAAAGGCCCCCCACTTCCTTAAGTACATTTATGTGCTTAAGGAAGTATTGCAGCGTTCGGTCTTCAATGAGAGGGATGGTCGGCTTTCTTAGGTTTGGAGATGCCAAGCCGAGCACAAGTGGAGCAATCCATCTGCTCGGACCTTGGAGCTAATAGGCCGAGGACTAGCGGAGCAATCCATCTGTTCGGCCTTGGAGACACGAGTCCGAGAAGAGAATGAGCAATCCATCTGCTCGGACCTTGGAGCTAATGGGCCAAGGACCAGTGGAGCAATCCATCTGTTCGGCCTTGGAGACATGAGTCCGAGGACAGAAGGAGCAATCCATCTGCTCGGACCTTAGAGCTAAAAGGCCGAGGACCAGTGGAACAATCGATTTGTTTCGCCTTGGAGACATGAGTCCGAGGGCCGAAGAAGCAATCCATCTGCTTGGACCTTGGAGCTAATGGGCCAAGGACCAGTGGAGGAATCCATTTGTTCGGGCTTGGAGACATGAGTCCGAGGATAGAAGGAGCAATCCATCTGCTCGGACCTTGGAGCTAATGGGCCAAGGACCAGTGGAGCAATCCATCTGTTCAGCCTTGGAGAGATGAGTCCAAGGACAGAAAAAGCAATCTATCTGCTTGGACCTTGGAGCTAATGGGCCGAGGACCAGTGGAGCAACCCATCTATTCGGCCTTGGAGACATGAGTCTGAGGGCAGAATGAGCAATCCATCTGCTTGGACCTTGGAGCTAATGGGCCGAGGACCAGTGGAGCAATCCATCTGTTCGGCCTTGGAGACATGAGTCCGAGGACAGAAAGATCAATCCATCTACTTGAACCTTGGAGCTAATAGGCCGAGGACCAGTGAAGCAATCCATCTGTTCGGCCTTGGAGACATGAGTCCGAGAATAGAAGGAGCAATCCATCTGCTTGGACCTTTGAGCTAATGGACTGAGGACTAGTGGAGCAATCCATCTGTTCGGCCATGAAGACATGAGTCCGAGGACAGAAGGAGTGATGAGAGTCATAAAATGCATCTAAACAATACTTAATTGTTAGCATTTTAAGGTTGATCGAGGTTGGAATTACACTTTTATACCTTAATAACTCTAAAGTGTTATTCTTGAATCGTTGACTTATTTCAGTGCATTTTCAGGTACTTTGAGTTTAAAAAAGCGATAAAAAAGCTATCATCATTTTAAACACGAAGCTTCAATGAATACTCGAGTAAGATAATGGTCGCAGAAGAGTCAAGATGAATAGAAACTAAGAAAGGAGTTTCACTAAATTGCCATAATTGTCCGTACAGATCAAACATCTTTGAAAATTAAACTGTATTGATGCAAGAAGAACCAGGAGATGAGCCATATATGCTTAAAAAGATCCAGAAGTCTATTTTCTGGAAAATTTTACGGCTCATAAAAATGATTTTTCTAGAGAAAGTTATGGCAGTTTTAGTAGACAAATGTCAGGTTGTGCGGGCTGTGCGGGATTTCAGCGTTTTTTGGGCTTAAATCCCACATCCCACATCGGTTGGAAAACACATTTCTATATCCCACATCCCACATCGGATTGGAAACACATAACACTCATGGTATTTCCTTATAAAAGGCCTACTTCACTTCAGCTTTGAAGTATGAATCGAAGCTCATCTGAAATCATCAGAGAGTGAATCCAGAGGGTCTTTAGGAGCAATCCAGAGGGCCTTTAGGACGAATCCGAACTATAATTTTGGAGGGAAAGCTGAGGAATTTCCGAACCTTTCGCTACTAAGGAGAAGATGATCATTGAGAGGTCGGAGGCAACTCAAGGAAGCATGAGCTCCATGGCCGGCTAGTCTCTATGCAAGGCGAAGAGATGAATCCCTAGGTGTAGTTATTCTTATTTTCCTTTATTTGATTCAGTTGTAGTTTGGTATTATTTTCATTAAACATTGTTATGTTTTATTATTTAATTTAATTAGTAGATTTCTTATTAGTCCGGTGATTGCATGCTTCTTTTCCATATAAGTCTAGTCATGCTCTTTTTATGTGTATTTGTTTGGGTGTGATTGAGTCCGGTAGATATTTTTTATAGATTTGTCCATTACTGTGATATTGTCATGTAGATATATCGTCGTCTCTTGATAATTTATAAGTTAGGTCATATGTGCTTGAAAGTAAAGAGCAATTCGTATCAATTACATTAGGGTTTATATATGCGCTTTAATTGAATATTTGCCGATTGCCTGTTTGGGATGTGAAACTTGAAATTGAGATAAAAATAACTGAATCAAGTTAGGATTAGGGCAACGAACCTAGGGAGGATTTCCGAACCCTTGTTGTTTCTTATTTATATCCATCAATTATTTACACAATCTTCAAACAATCAACAAATCAGATTCTTTCAATCAATCTTTTATCGTTTGTGTTGAGGTTTACACCTTATTTTGTAATTAGTTTGTTTCCTTGTGGAATCGACACCCCAAAGCTGTACTACAATAACCGCGTTATATTTTGGGCGTAATCAAATTTTGGCGCCGTTGCTGGGGAAACACGCTTAAGTACAAGGAAGATTGTTAACTTTTGACATGACGGTAGAAGAACTGTAAATAGTTTTTCTTTTCAGCAGCTATAAAGGCGGTAACTTCGTTCCTTCTTTTATCTTACCGCATTAATTTTTTAATTTTTTATTTTATTTCACTTTTTCTTTCTTTTTTGTATAGTATTTTTATTATTTTGTTACCTCATATGCACAGACATAGAGACACTGTGGGTACATTTGGTTGTAGGCCTGTGTTAGAGTTAGAATTTAATTCTTTTTCAAATCTTTTATTTGACAATCCATTTAGTCCCAAAGAAATGAGTGAACACGAAGATCATTCCCCTAGGACACTTAAGGATTACTTGCACCCTAACCGTACGGCCACACCATCGTGTATCATGTTCCCCCCTAATGTTCAACAACCTGATTTTAAGCCGAGCATGATCCAATTGCTACCAACTTTCCATGGGTTTGAGAATGAAAACCCCTATATCCACATTAGGGAATTTGAGGAAGTAGTAGCTGCTTTTCACAGTAGGGCTGATATGATAGACACCGTCAAACTTCGGTTTTTCCCTTTTTCACTTAACGAAAAAGCCAAGGCTTGGTTGTACTCGTTAAGGCCTAGGTCCATAGGTAGTTGGGATGAGATGACCCGAGTTTTCTTCCAAAAACACTTCCCAACCCATAAGACCAACAACCTCAAGAGACAAATCTCAAACTTTGCACAAAAGGAGAGTGAAACCTTATATCAAGTTTTGGAACGTTTCAAGGACCTCTTGAATTCTTGTCCACACCATGGGTATGAGAGTTGGTGGGTAGTTAGCTATTTCTATGATGGACTCCTAAGTAGGGAAAGACAGTTCATAGAAATGATGTACAATGGGAATTTTCTTCAAAAAGATCCCGACCAAGCCATAGATTTCCTAGATGACCTATCAGAAAAAGCCCACACTTGGACTGAACCAAATGCCATGGAAGGCACTAGGAGAAATCAACCCACTAGGATTTACCAACTTAAGGAAGAGGACAGTCTTAAAGCCCGTTTAGAGGTCCTAACTAAGGAAATTGAATCCTTAAAAACCAAGGATAATAGAGTCCCTAAACCGGTTGCTAGGGTAGAGTCCTATGAGCCTTGTTTCGTGTGTAATGGGGTAGATCATTTACCTAAGGATTGTCCAGTTTATTTTGAGATGAAGGAAGAGTGTAATGCTGTAGGTATACCCTTTGGGAAACCACACTCACCCTACTCTAACACCTACAATCCCGGTTGGAAGAATCACCCTAATTTCAGTTAGAAATCCGATATGCAACCTCCTGCCCACTCTAGTACCCAGTGGCAACCGGAAACAACCTCATTTAATGCACCTCGACAATCTTTACCTTTGGAAGATATGTTTAAGTCATTTATACAAGTACATGCCAAGAGTGTGGAAGATCAAGGAAAAATAAATCAACGGTTGTTAGAGGAGCAACAAGCGATCAAAGAGGAACAAAAGGTAATAAAGAGTCAACTCACCAAGTTGACTAGTTTCTTGACGATTCAAGAACAAGATCGGTTTCCTTCACAGCCACAACCTAATCTAAGGGGACAACATATGGTACAAACCTCCAATCTTGAAAATCAAAATATTAGAGAGGCTAATGCCATAATTACTCGCAGTGGTAAGACAATTGATGGTCCCACTCTACCATCACACTTGATTCCTAATACCGTAAGCAACAAGGATAAAACCCCCAAGGAACAAGAGGCCCGTGATATTTATCGCCCACCGGTGCCTTTTTCTCAAGCATTCTTTAAACCTAAGGAGATAAATACAGCATTAAAATGTGAGATTCTTGAACAACTTCAGCATGTTAAAATTAATCTTCTTCTTCTTCATGTCATAAAACAGATTCCCAACTATGCTAAAGTCATCAAGGATCTATACACACTCAAGAGGAAGCACAATGTGAAGAAGACGACATTTTTAATGGAGCAAGCAAGTGCTATAATTAACAGCAAGACACCGCCCAAAAATAAAGATCCGGGTTGTCCAACGGTGGCTTGCCAAATTGGAAATAAACCTTGTGGCCAAGCATTGCTAGATTTGGGTGCTAGTGTGAACCTCATGCCATACTCCATGTACTTGCAGCTCAGTCTAGGTGAGATCAAACCAACCTCCGTGGTACTTCAATTAGCGGATAGATCGGTAAGAAAACCAAGAGGTATTGTAGAAGATGTTTTGTTGCAAATTGATAATTTCTACTATCCTCTTGATTTTTTGGTTTTAGATACTGTTTCTACTATAAACACGGAGTCCAAGATTCCTTTGATACTTGGAAGACTATTCCTTGCCACCGCAAATGCCGTCATTAATTGTAGGAATGGCTTAATGACATTATCATTTGGAAATAGGACTCTACAAGTAAATGTTTTTCGAGTCCTATGGCAACCATATGAAGAGGATGAGTACATCAAAGATAATTCTAACTCTTCGGAATTCATTCCTAATAATCTTGAGTTCAGAGATTCTTCAAATTATCCCAATGTCGTTAATGTTGTTGATGTTTTTGATAAGCCATAGGAATTTATTAAGACATCTTGCCAACCATGTTTTGAGAAGTTGCTTGAGAGAAGTCACACCCCAAAACATATCCTTTTACTATTATTGTTTTTCTTTCTTGTTTATTATTCGCATTTTTTTTTTTCTGTTTTCCAGTATTAACTTAGTATTTCCTTTTCAAGGAAAAATATACGAAGCAGATCAAATGGTGGAGCACAATTTTCAGCTTCTGTGCACCTTTGGCTACAAAGGGAGTCTCTTTTACTCTTTCTTTTACATTGAGGTCAATGCAATTTTTAAGTTGGGGGTGGAGGAAATGCATCTCTTTGTTTCCATATTCTTTATTTCCATACATTTTTTTTTCTTTTTCCATTGAACTGCTTGGTGCCATTTTCCTTTTTGTTTGTTTCTAGCATTCTTGGTGTTAGCCTTAGAGTTAATTCATATGTTAATGATATAAACTTAATTGAGATAGCAGATAGTATGTAGAAGAAGTTAAATCTTGCTTCGATTTGAAATTAATTTAAGCATCAATCTTCATTTGGTTAGAGACTCTAGTTTGTGGTAAGATAGTATGTTTAATCTTAAACATTTAGAAAAGTTTTATGTGTGATTATTTTGTGAATACTTTTGCGGTCTTTACAAGCTCTAGAAATTACTTGATAATCACTTGAGGCGAATTCCTAGAATGCACACTACTTAGGATATGATATAAGTCATTTTTGGACCGTTTGAGCCTTTCAAACCTACCATTGCTATATTTATCACTAGTCACCTATTTGAGCCTTTTTCTTGAAAAGAAAAATTGAGTCTTGTTTTTTCGATAAACCATTTCCGTACCTTTATGAGTCTAAAAATATTTTATCCTTACCTTTCTTTTAAAAGAACTTAGTTATACACATGTTGTGAGAAACACTTAAATGGAGTAAGGGGTGGAAATATGAAAAAAAATATTACTACCACAACCCAAGTACATTAAAGGAGATAAGTTGGGGGTTGTGGAAAAGAAAAGAAAAAAAATTGATGATGAAAAAGAAGGTGAATAGTTATGGCAAAGAAAGAAGAAAGAAAGAAAAGAAAAAAATGGTGATTTGTTGAAAGAAATGCTCGAAAAATGGTTGAAAGAGTTGGGTGTTGAATTAAAGGTTATCAAGTGCTTAAAGTGATTGTGTTTAAAGCTAAGAGATTGAGTTCTTTTACTTGTGAATCCTTCCCGTTCTTCCTTAGCCTTTACCTTAGCCTAACGTTACAAGCTTATTAAAGATCTTTTGATCCAATGTAGTGTAATTTTTTCTACAATAGTGGAGAATGATTTGAAAAGTGAGCCTATGGAGCTTGTTTTTGTAATTGATGTCACGCAATTTATTATGTTTTAGAGGCCAAGACTTGTATTCATGAATGTTATCAATAAAATCATCCGGGTGTTCGGATTAATGGTTTGTGGTAAGATGGATGTTAAGAGTCAATAACGATTTTAAGATTGATGTTTGTATTACTTTTAGACTTAGGTGAAATTTAATGATTCTATATGTCATATGTTATGTGCAATTTTTGAGACAAAAAGTGAATTACATGCCTAAGGCATTACATTGTTTCTTATACATCCCTCTCATCTCAACAAATATGGGACACTCTTGGGTGAGATGATTGATTACGCCCAAAGTATAACGCGGTTATTGTAGTACAGCTTTGAGGTATCGATTCCACAGGGAAACAAGTTAATTACAAAGAAGGTGTAAACTTTAACTCAAACGATAAAAGATTAAATGAGAGAATCTGAGTTGTGAGCAAATTGTGTAAATAGATTGAATAATATAAATAAGAAATGATAAGGTTCCGGAAATCCTTCATTGGTTTGTTGCTCTAATCCTAACTTGATTCATTTGTTTTTATCTCGATTGCAAGTTTCACATCCCAAACAGGCAATTGACAAATATTCAATTAAAGCGCATTTATAAACTCTAATGTAATTGCTATGAATTATTCTTTACTTTCAAGCACACATGACCTAACTTATAAATTATCAAGAGACGACGATATATCTAAATGACAATACCGCAGCAATGGACAAATCTATAAAAGAGATCTATCGGACTCAATCACACCAAAACAGGTACACATAAGAAAAGCATGACTGAACTTATATGAAAAAGAAGCATGCAATCACCGGAGTAATATTAAATCTACTAATTAAATTAAGAATAAAACATAACAATGTTTAACGAAAATAATTCCACTACAACTGAATCAAATAAAGAAAAATAAGAACAACTACACCTAGGGATTAATCCCTTCGCCTTGCTTGGAGACTAGCCAGCCATGGGGCTCATGTTTCCTTGAGTTGCCTCCGGCCTCTCAAAGATCATCCTCAGCTTGCCCTCCAAATTTATACTTCGGGTTCCTCCTAAAGGCCTTCTGGATTGCTCCTAAAGGCCCTCTGGATTCATCCCCGATTGATTCTCAAAGCTAAAGTGGAGTGGGTCTTATATAGGCAAATACCAAGAGTGCAATGTGTTTCCCATCCGATATAGGATGTGGGATATAGAAATGTGTTTTCCAACCCATGTGGGATGTGGGATTTAAGCCCAAAATCACTCTGAAATCCCGCACAGCCTGACCTTTGTCTACTAAAACTGCTATAACTTTCTCTAGAAAAATCATTTTGATGAACCGTAAAATTCTCCAGAAAAATAGACTTCCGGATCTTTCTAAGCATATATGGTTCATCTTTTGGTTCTTCTTGTATCAATACAGTTTAATTTTCAAAGATGATTGATCTGTACGGACAATTCTGGCAATTTAGTGAAACTCCTTTCCAGTGCAGGCAGCAGCTATTGCTCTTTTAAGCCCTCCATCTTGTCCTTTCGGAAGCATTCCTTCACTCCAATATGCCTCAAATCTTTGTCCTTCAAGCAATGATAACTTTTCCTCCTCTTTTGAGCTTAAAGTACCTAAAAATGCACTGAAATAGATCAATGATCCAAGAATGATACTTTAGAGTTGTTAACATATAAAAGTGCAATTAAAACCTAGATCAACCCTAAAATGATATCAATTAAGTACTATTAAGATGCATTTTATGACTCTCATCACAACCCCCAACTAGTTTATTGCTAGTCCCTAGCAATTGAAGCAAAAATAAGAGATGAATCCTTTGGTAGGAGTCAAAGTAAATGAAAAACAATATTAGTGTTAACCAAGAGTAATTAACATTTTGTCTAAAAATTGCACATAAAACACAGCACAAAGAATTATTAAATTTTACCCAAATCCAAAAGTAATCCAAACATCAATTTTAAAATCGTTATTGACTCTTAACATCCATCTTACCACAATCCATTAATCAAAACACCCGGATGATTTTATGCATAAGATTCGTGAATGCAAGTCTTGGCCTCTAAAAACATAATAAATTGTGTGACATCAATCACAAAAACAAGCTCCATAGGCTTACTTTTCAAATCACTCTCCACTATTGTAGAAAAATCACACTACATTGGATCAAAAGGTCTTTAATAAGCTTGTAACGTTAGGCTAAGGTAAAGCTTAAGAAGGAATGGGAAGGATTTAACAAGTAAAAGAACTTAATCTCTTAGTTTTGAACACAACTCTTTAAGTACTGGATAACCTTACTTCAACACCCAACTCTTTCAACCATGTTCGAGCATTTCTTTCAACAAATCAACATTTTTTTCTTTTCTTTCTTTCTTCTTTCTTTGCTATAATTCTTTTTTTTATTATTTTTGGCACATAACCATTCACCTTCTTTTTCATTTTTTTTCTTTTCTTTTCCACAACCCCCAACTTATCTCCTTTAATGTACTTGGGTTGCGGTAGTGATATTTTTTTTTTCATATTTCCACCCTTACTCCTTTTAAGTGCTTCTCACAACATGTATATAACTAAGTTCTTTTAAAAGAAAGGTAAGGATAAAAATATTTTTAGGCTCATAAAGGTAAGTAAATGGTTTATCGAAAGAAACAAGGCTCAATTTTTCTTTTCAAGAAAAAGGCTCAAATAGGTGACTAGTGGTAAATATAACAATGGTAGGTTTAACAGGCTCAAACGGTCCAAAAAGGGCCTATATCATATCCTAAGTAATGTGCATTCTTGGAATTCGCCTTAAGTGGTTATCAAGTAAGTTCTAGAGCTTGTCGAGACCGCAAAAATATTCACAAAATAATCAAACATAAAATTTCTCTAGGTGTTATAGACTAATCATACAATCTTACCACAAACTAGAGTCTCAAACCAAATGAAGATTGATATTTAAATTAATTTCAAACCGAAACAAAATTTAACTCCCTCTAAATGCTATCTGCTATCTCAATTAAGTTTATATCATTGACATGTGAATTAACTCCAAGGCAACCACAAAGCATGCTTAAAACAAAAAGAGAGGGAAAATGACACCAAGCAGTTCAATGGAAAAAGAAAAATGTATGGAAATAAAGAAAATGGAAACAAAGAGATGTGTTTCCTCCACCCCCAACTTAAAAATTGTATTGACCTCAATGTAAAAGAAAGAGTAAAGGAAACTCCCCTTGTAGCCAAAGGTGCACAGAAGCTGAAAATTGTGCTCCACCATTTTAACTGCTTCGTGTTTTTGTCCCTGAAAAAGAAATACGAAAGTAAAACTGGAAAACAGCAAGATAATTATAATAAAAAATAAAAAAGGAAATATATATAAAAAACAATAAAAATAAAAGGATACGTTGTGGGTTTTCGCCCATAAGCGCTAAGTTTTGCGTTTTCAGCCAGACACTCTTATTCCCTCCTTGAAAAACATAGGTTGAATGCATTTGCCACTGCTTCATTGCCAAATTTGGTGCTTCTATGCTTTTGGGGGGCCTCAAGGATGTCATCAGTAACATCCGCAAATTCTGGCTCGACGTATGCTTTGGTGAAGCCATGGATGAGGGTTGACTTAAATGGATTAAGGTGCTGGACCTTTTCCATGAATGAGTCAATCATGTATGCTTGTGCTTGATGGCTTTCATCCACATCCTCAGATTTTTACGTTGTTGGGATGTGTAATGACTTACCCCTTAGTGTCTCAATGGCATTCACCTCCTTCAAATTATGTTGTGCTAGGTTTTGACCATGGGATATGGACTGAGCTTGAGAAGGGAACTTACCTCGCTCAGTCACACTCAAGTAGCTCATCAACTTGGACACTTGGCTCTTTATCTCCTTATGCTCTTCAACAACCTGCGTAATCAAAGATTCAAGTCTTTGATTAGTCTTACCCTGTGCCTCAATAAAAGCATGCAAAGTGTCTTTTAAATGACTCCTAGAAGATGAAGATGCATGATATGGTGCAGAATATGAGCTAGGGGGTTGTGTAAGCTGCTGATTTTCAGATTTCCAACTGAAGGTGGGGTTATCGCGCCATCCCGGATTATAGGTATTAGAGAAGGGTGTAAAAGGCTTCGTGTACATGCCTAAGGCATTACATTTTTCCTCATACATCCCTCTCATATCAACAAATGTGGGGTACTCCTAAGCGGGATGACCTACCCCGCCACACACAAAACATGGTTTCAAAGATTCGGCATGGTTAGCCATGTATGTTGGCTTTGAGCATTTAGTTTTTAATGCCTCTAGTTCCCTAGTGAGCATCTCGACCTTAGCCTTAAGGTTATCCTCTTCTCTAAGATGGCAAATTCCACCACCATTTGGGTTCTCTATAGGTCGTGACCTATTTGTGCTCTCAGTAGCACTAGGTCCAGTCCAAGTGTGAGCTTTTTTAGTAAGCTCATTGAGGTACCCTATGGTCTCATCAGGATCTTTCTCTAAAAACTCACCATTACACATCATCTCTACAAATTGACGCTCTCTATATGTAAGTCCCTCATAAAAATAGCTCACTAAGCGCCAACTCTCATACCCATGGTGAGGGCACATACTCAATAACTCTTTAAATCTCTCCTAAGACTGATACAAAGTCTCGCTGTCCTTTTGTGAAAAGGTGGAGATTTTCCTTTTCAAAGCATTGGTCTTATGTTGGGGAAAGTATTTATTAAAAAAAATCTGAGTCATCTCAGTCCACGACCCAATAGATCATGGTCTAAGTGAGTATAGCCAACTCTTAGCTCTATCCTTCAAAGTGAAAGGAAAGAACTTAAGCCTCACAATGTCATCGGTTTCGTCTTGACTATGAAAAGTCGCGACTACTTCCTCAACCTCTCTAATGTGCACATATGGGTTTTCATTATCCAAGCCATGAAATGTAGGGAGTAAATGTATCATCCCTGTTTTAAACTCTAATGGGCGAGTATTGGCTGGAAATATGATGCATGATGGTGTGGCTATGCGTGTAGCATTTAGGTAAACCTGAAGGTTCCTAAGGGGTTGATATTCATGTTCACTCATTTCTTCGGGACTAGATGGACTGTCAAATAAAGGATTTAGAAATGAATTGAATTCTGACTCTAGCACAAGCCTACAAGCATCTCTATGTCTTTGCATTCAAGGTAACAAAATAATGAAAAAAAAATTACTATAAAAAAAAGAATAAGATAAAATAAAATAAAATTAATGCAGCAAGCTAAAAGAGAAAACGAAGTTACCACATTTACAAACTGCTGAAAAGAAAAACTATTTACAGTTCTTCTACCGTCATGTCAAAAGTTGACAATCTTCTTTGTACTTAAGTGTGTTTCCCCGGCAACGGCGCCAAAATTTGATTACGCCCAAAGTATAACGCGGTTATTGTTGTACAGCTTTGGGGTGTCGATTCCACAGGGAAACAAGTTAATTACAAAGAATGTGTAAACTTTAACTCAAACAATAAAAGATTAAATGAGAGAATCTGAGTTGTGAGCAAATTGTGTAAATAGATTGAATAATATAAATAAGAAATGACAAGGTTCCGAAAATCCTTCCTAGGTTTGTTGCTCTAATCCTAACTTGATTCAGTTGTTTTTATCTCGATTGCAAGTTTCACATCCCAAACAGGCAATCGGCAAATATTCAATTAAAGCGCATTTATAAACCCTAATGTAATTGCTATGAATTATTCTTTACTTTCAAGCACATATGACCTAACTTGTAAATTATCAAGAGACAACGATATATCTAAATGACAATACCGCAGCAATTGACAAATCTATAAAAGAGATCTACCAGACTCAATCACACCAAAACAGGTACACATAAGAAAAGTATGACTGAACTTATATGGAAAAGAAGCATGCAATCACTGGCGTAATAATAAATCTACTAATTAAATTAAGAATAAAACATAACAATGTTTAACGAAAATAATTCCACTACAACTGAATCAAATAAAGAAAAATAAGAACAACTACACCTAGGGATTCATCCCTTCGCCTTGCTTGGAGACTAGCCAGCCATGGGGCTCATGCTTCCTTGAGTTGCCTCCGGCCTCTCAACGATCATCCTCAGCTTTCCCTCCAAATTTATACTTCGAGTTCCTCCTAAAGGCCCTCTGGATTGCTCCTAAAGGCCCTCTGGATTCATCCCCGATTGATTCTTAAAGCTAAAATGGAGTGAGTCTTATATAGGCAAATACCAAGAGTGCAATGTGTTTTCCATCCGATGTGGGATGTGGGATATAGAAATGTGTTTTCCAATCGATGTGGGATGTGGGATTTAAGCCCAAAATCACGCTGAAATCCCGCACAACCTGACCCTTGTCTACTAAAACTGCCATAACTTTCTCTAGAAAAATCATTTTGACGAACTATAAATTCTCCAGAAAATAGACTTCCAGATCTTTCTAAGCGTACATGGTTCATCTTCTGGTTCTTCTTGTATCAATATATTTTAATTTTCAAAGATGATTGATTTGTACGGGCAATTCTGGCAATTTAGTGAAACTCCTTTCCAGTGCGGGCAGCAGCTGTTGCTCTTTTAAGCCCTCAATATTGTCCTTTCGGAAGCATTCCTTCACTCCAGTATGCCTCAAGTCTTTGTGCTTAAAGCAATGATAACTTTTCCTCCTCTTTTGAGCTTAAAGTACCTGGAAATGCACCGGAATAGATCAATGATCCAAGAATGATACTTTAGAGTTGTTAACGTATAAAAGTGCAATTAAAACCTAGATCAACCCTAAAATGATAACAATTAAGTACTGTTAAGATGCATTTTATGACTCTCATCAATGATCTACCCCACCACACATAAAACATGGTTCAAAAGATTTTGCAATATTAGCTACATGTGTTGGCTTTAAGCGTTTAGTCTTTAACTCATTGAGCTCCCTAGTGAGCATCTTAACCTTGGCTCTAAGGTTATCCTCTTCCTTAAGATGGTAAATTCCACCACCATTTGGGTGCCCTATAGGTCGTAACCTATTTGTGCTTTCAGTAGCATTAGGTCCAATCCAAGTGTGAGCTTTTTCAGCAAGCTCATTGAGGTACTCTATGGCCTCATCAGGATCTTTCTCTAAAAACTCACCATTACACATCATCTCTACAAATTGGCACTCTCTATATGTAAGTCCCTCATAAAAGTAGCTCACTAAGCGCCAACTCTCATACCCATGGTGAGGGCACATACTCAATAACTCTTTAAATCTCTCCCAAGACTGATACAAAGTCTCGCTGTCCTTTTGTGCGAAGGTGGAGATTTGCCTTTTTAAAGCATTGGTCTTATGTTGGGGAAAGTATTTATTAAAAAAAATCTGAGTTATCTCAGTCCACGACCCAATAGATCGTGGTCTAAGTGAGTATAGCCAACTCTTAGCTCTATCCTTCAAAGTGAAAGGAAAGAACTTAAGCCTCACAATGTCATCGATTTCGTCTTGACTATGAAAAGTCGCGACTACTTCCTCAAACTCTCTAATGTGCACATATGAGTTTTCATTATCTAAGCTATGAAATGTAGGGAGTAAAAGTATCATCCCTGTTTTAAACTCTAATGGGCGAGTATTGGCTGGAAATATGATGCATGATGGTGTGGCTGTGCGTGTAGGGTTGAGGTAATCCTGAAGGGTCCTAGGGGGTTGATATTCATGTTCACTCATTTCTTTGAGACTAGATGGACTATCAAATAAAGCATTTAGAAATGAATTGAATTCTGACTCTAGCACAGGCCTACAAGCATCTCTATGTTTTTGCATTCAAGGTAACAAAATAATGAAAAAAAATTACTATGAAAAGAAAGAATAAGATAAAATAAAATAAAATTAATACAGCAAGCTAAAAGAAGGAACGAAATTACCGCCTTTACAAACTGCTGAAAAGACTATTTACAGTTCTTCTACCGTCATGTCAAAAGTTGACAATCTTCCTTGTACTTAAGCGTGTTTCCTCGGCAAAATTTGATTACGCCCAAAGCATAACGCAGTTATTTGCAGTACAGCTTTGGGGTGTCCATTCCACAGGGAAACAAGTTAATTACAGAAGAAGGTGTAAACTTGAACACAAATGATAAAAAATTGATTGAAAGAATCTGAATTGTTTATTTTATGAAAATTATGTGAATGATTGAATAATATAATAAAGAAATGACAAGGTTCCGGAAACCCTCCCTAGGTTCGTTGCCCTAATCCTAACTTGATTCAGTTGTTTTTATCTCGATTGCAAGTTTCACATCACAAACAGGCAATCGAAAAATATTCGATTAAAGCGCATTTATAAATCCTAATGTAATTGTTATGAAATCTTCTTTACTTTCAAGCACACATGACCTAACTTATAAATTATCAAGAGATGACGATATATCTAAATGACAATACCGCAGCAATGGACAAACCTATAAAAGAGATCTACTGGACTCAATCACACCCAAACAGGTATACATTAGAAAAGCATGACTGAACTTATATGGAAAAGAAGCATGCAATCACTAGAGTAATAATAAATCTACTAATTAAATTAAGAATAAAACATAACAATGTTTAACAAAAATAATATCCAACTACAACCGAATCAAATAAAGAAAAATAAGAACAACTACACCTAGGGATTCATCCTTTCGCCTTGCTTGGAGACTAGCCAGCCATGGGGCTCATGCTTCCTTGAGTTGCCTCCGGCCTCTCAATGATCATCCTTAGCTTGCCCTCCAAATTTATACTTTCGGATTGCTCCTAAAGGCCCTCTGGATTGCTTCTAAAGGCCCTATGGAGTCACTCTCTGATGATTTTAGATGAGCTCCGACTCATGCCTCAAAGCTGAAGTGGAGTAGGCCTTTTATAGGGAAATACCACAAGTGCAATGTGTTTCCAATCCGATGTGGGATGTGGGATATAGAAATGTGTTTTACAACCGATGTGGGATGTGGGATTTAAGCCCAAAATCACGCTGAAATCCCGCACAGCCCGATGTGGGATGTGTTTTCTTACCGATGTGCAATGTGATTTCAGATGAGCTCTGATTCATGCCTCAAGGAGGAGATGATCGTTGAGAGGCTGGAGGCAACTCAAGGAAGCATGAGCTATATTGATGGCTAGTCTCCATGCAAGGCAAAGGGATGAATCCCTAGGTGTAGTTGTTCTTATTTTCTTTTATTTGATTCAGTTGTAGTTTGGTATTATTTTCATTAAACATTGTTATGTTTTATTCTTTAATTTAATTAGTAGATTTCTTATTAGTCTGGTGATTGCATGCTTCTTTTCCATATAAGTCTAGTCATGCTCTTCTTATGTGCATTTGTTTGGGTGTGATTGAGTCCGATAGATCTCTTTTATAGATTTGTCCATTGCTGCGATATTGTCATGTAGATATATCGTCGTCTCTTGATAATTTATAAGTTAGGTCATATGTGCTTGAAAGTAAAGAGTAATTCGTATCAATTACATTAGGGTTTATACATGCACTTTAATTGAATATTTTTCGATTGCCTATTCGGGATGTGAAACCTGCAATCGAGATAAAAACAACTGAATCAAGTTAGGATTAGGACAACGAACCTAGGGAGGATTTTCGAACCCTTGTTGTTTCTTATTTATATCCATCAAATATTTACACAATTTTCAAACAATCAACAAATCAGATTCTTTCAATCAATCTTTTATTGTTTGTGTTGAGGTTTACTCAGCCCCCGCACAGCACGCACACAGCGCGCACAGCCCGCATACAGCAAGCACACTGTGTGCACACATTCTTTTGTAATTAATTTGTTTCCCTGTGGAATCGACACCCCAAAGCTGTACTACAATAACCGCGTTATACTTTGGGCTTAATTAAGGAGCAATCCAGCTGCTCAGACCTTGGAGCAAATGGGTCGAGGACCAGTGGAGCAATCCATCTGTTCGGCCTTGGAGACACGAGTTCGAGGAAAGAAGGAGCAATCCATCTGCTCGAACCTTGGAGCTAATAGGCCGAGGACCAGTGGAGCAATCCATTGGTTCGGTCTCAGAGACATGAGTTCGAGGACAGAAAGAGCAATCCATCTGCTCGGACCTTGGAGCTAATGGGCCGAGGACCAGTGGAGCAATCCATCTGTTCGGCCTTAGAGACATGAGTCCGAGGACAGAAGGATCAATCTATCTTCTCAGACCTTGGAATTAATGGGCCCAGGACCAGTGGAGCAATCCATCTGTTCAGCCTTAGAGACATGAGTTTGAGGGCAGAAGGAGCAATCCATCTGCTCGGACCCTGGAGCTAATGGGCCGAGGACCAGTGGAGCAACCCATATGTTCGGCCTTGGAGACATGAGTCCGAGGACAAAAGGAGCAATCTATCTGCTCGGACCTTGTAGGTAATGGGCCGAGGACCAGTGGAGCAATCCATCTGTTCGGCCTGGGAGACATGAGACCGTGCACAAAAGGAACAATCCATCTGCTCGGACCTTAGAGCTAATAGGCTGAGGACCAGTGGAATAATCCATCTGTTCGACCTTTGAGACATAAGTCTGAGGGTAGAAGGAGCAATCCTTCTGCTCGAAACTTAGAGCTAATGGGCAGAGGACCAGTGGAGCAATCCATCTGTTCGGCCTTGGAGACCTGAGTCCGAGAACAGAAGGAGCAATTCATTTGCTTGGACCTTAGAGCTAATGGGCCGAGGACCAGTGGAGCAATCAATCAATTCGACTTTGGAGACATGATTCCGAGGATAGAAGGAGAAATCCATCTGCTCGGACCTTGAAGCTAATGGGCCAAGGACCAGTGGAGCAATCCACCTATTCGGCCTTGGAGAGATGAGTCCGAGGACAAAATGAGCAATCCATCTGCTTGGACCTTGAAGCTAATGGGCTAAGGACCAGTGGAGCAATCCATCATTTCGGCCTTGGAGACATGAGTCCGAGGACAGAAAGATCAATTCAGATGCTCAAACCATAGAGCTAATTGGCCAAGGACCAGTTGAGCAATCCATCTGTTTGGCCTTAGAGATATAAGTCCGAGGATAGAAGGAGCGATCCATCCGCTCGGACCTTGGAGCTAATGGGCCGATGACTAGTGGAGCAATCCATCTGTTCGGCCTTAGAGACATGAGTCCGAGGACAGAAAGAGCAATCCATTTACTCGGACCTTGGAGCTAATGGGCCGAAGACCAGGGGAGCAATCCATCTGTTCAGCTTTAGAGACATAAGTCCAAGGATAGAAGGAGCAATCCATTTGCTCAGACCTTAGAGCTAATGGGCAAAGGACCAGTGGGGCAATCCATCTGTTCGGCCTTAGAGAGAAGAGTTCGACATCAAAAGGAGCAATCCATCTGCTTGGACCTTGGAGCCAATGAGGGGAGGACCAGTGGAGCAATCCATCTGTTCGGCCTTGGAGACATGAGTCCGAGGACAGAAGGAGCAATCCATCTACTCGGACCTTGGAGCTAAAGGGCCGAGTACCAGTAGAACAAACGATCTGCTCGGCCTTGGAGATATGAGAATGAGGGCAGAAGAAGCAATCCATCTGCTCGGACCTTGGAGCTAATGGGCCGATGACCAGGGGAGCAATCCATCTGTTCGGCCTTAGAGACATGAGTCTGATGACAGAAAGAGCAATCCATTTGCTCGGACCTTAGAGCTAATGGGCTGAAGACCATGGGAGCAATCCATCTGTTCAGCTTTGGAGACATGAGTCCGAGGATAGAAGGAGCAATCCATTTGTTCAGACCTTAGAGCTAATGGGCAAAGGACCAGTGGAGCAATCCATCTGTTTGGCCTTGGAGAGAAGAGTTCGACGTCAAAAGGAGCAATCCATCTGCTTGGACCTTGGAGCTAATGAGGGGAGGACCAGTAGAGCAATCCATCTGTTAGGCCTTGGAGACATAAGTTCGAGGAAAGAAGGAGCAATCCAGCTACTCAGACTATGGAGCTAATGGGCCAAGGACTAGTGGAGCAATCCATTTGTTTGGCTTCAGAGATATGAGTCTAAGGACAGAAGGAGCAATCCATCTGCTCGGACCTTGGAGCTAATGGGCCGACGATCAGTGGAGCAATCCATCTATTAAGTATTGGAGACATGAGTCCGAGGATAGAAGGAGCAATCCAGCTGCTTGAACCTTGGAGCTAATAGGCCAAGGACCAGGGAAGCAATCCATCTGTTCGGCCTTGGAGAATTAAGTCCGAGGACAGAAAGAGCAATCCATCTGTTCGGCCGTGGAGACATAATTCTGAGGACATAAAGAGCAATCCATCTGTTCGGCCTTGGAGATATGAGTCCGAGGATAGAAGGAGCAATCCATCTGCTCAGACCTCAGAGCTAATGGGTCGAGGACCAGTGCAGTAGTCCATCTGTTCGGCCTTGGAGACTTAAGTTTGAGGACAGAAGGTACAATCCATCTGCTCGGACCTTGGAGCTAATGGGTCTACGACCAGTGGAACAATCTATCTATTCGGCCTTGGAGACATGAGTCCGAGGACAGAAGGAGTAATACATCTGCTCAAACCTTGGAGCTAATGGGCTGAGGACCAGAGGGGCATTTAATCTGTTCGGCCTTGGAGACATGAGTTCGAGGACAAAAAGAGCAATCCATCTGCTCGGACCTTTGAGCTAATGGGTAGAGGACCAATGGAGCAATCCATATGTTTGGCCTTGGAGACATGAGTCCGATGATAGAAAGAGCAATCCAGCTGCTCGGACCTTGGAGCTAATGAGCCTAAGGCCAGTGGGGCATTCCATCTGTTCGGCCTAGGAGACATGAGTCTGAGGACAGAAGGAGCACTCTATCTGCTCGGACTTTTGAGCTAATGGGCTGAGGACCAGTGGAGCAATCCATCTGTTCGACCTTGGAGACATGAGTCCTAAGACAGAAAGAGCAATCCAGCTGCTCGGACCTTTGCGTAAATTGGTTGAGGACCAACGGAGCAATCCATTTGTTCGACCTTGGAGACACGAGTTTGAGGACAGAAGGAGCAATCCATTTGCTCGGACCTTGGAGCTAATAGGGCGAGGACCAGTGGAGCAATCCATCTGTTCGGCCTTGGAGACATGAGTCCTATGACAAAAGGAGCAATCTAGCTGCTCTGACCAAGGAGCAAATGGGGCGAGGACCAGTGGAGCAATCCATCTGTTTGGCCTTAGAGATATAAGTCCGAGGACAGAATAAGCAATTCATCTGCTCAGACCTTGGAGCTAATGGGCTGACGACCAGTGGAGCAATCCATCTGTTCGGCATTGGAGACATGAGTGCGAGGATAGAAGGAGCAATCCAGCTGCTCGAACCTTGGAGCTAATAGGCCGAGGACTAGTGGGGCAATCCATCTTTTCACACTTGGAGACATGATTCCGAGGACGGAAGGAACAATCCAGTTGCTTGAACCTAGGAGCTAATGGGCCGAGGGCCAGTCGAGCAATCTATCTGTTTTGCCTTGGAGACATAAGTCTAAGGATGGAATGAGCAATCTATCTGTTCGACCTTGGAGATATGAGTTTGAAGACAGAAGGAGCAATCCATCTGCTCGGACCATGGACATAATGGGCCGAACACCAGTGGAGTAATCCATATGTTCGGCCTTAGAGATATTTGTCTGAGGAAAGAAAGAGCAATCCATCGGTTCGGACCTTGGAGTTAATGGGCCTAGGACTAGTGGTGCAATCCATCTATTAGGCCTTGGAAACATGAGTTCGAGGACAGAAGAAGCAATCAATCTGCTCAAACCTTGGAGCTAATAGGCCGAGGAACAGTGGGGCATTCCATCTGTTCAGCCTTGGGGATATGAGTCCAAGGACAGAAGGAGCAATCAATCTGCTTGCACCTCGGAGGTAATGGACCGAGGACCAGTGAAGCAATCAATCAGTTCAGCCTTGGAGACATGAGTCCGAGGACAGAAGGTGCAATCCATCTGCTCGGACCTTGGAGCTAATAGGCCTAAGACCAGTGGAGCAATCCATCTATTCGGCCTAAGAGATATGAGTCTGAGGACAGAATGAGCAATCTATCTGCTCAAACCTTGGAGCTAATGGGTCGAGGACCAGTGGAGCAATCCATCTGTTCGGCCTTAGAGACATGAGTCCGAGGACAGAATGAGCAATCTATTTGCTCGGACCTTGGAGCTAATGGGCCTAGCATCAGTGGAGCCATCCATCTGTTTGACCTTGCAGACATGTGTCTGAGGATAGAAGGAGCAATCCATCTGCTCAAACTTTGGAGCTAATGAGCCTAGGACTAGTGGGGCATTCCATCAGTTCGGCCTTGGAGACATGAGTCCGAGGACAAAAGTAGCAATCCAGCTGCTCCAACCATGGAGCAAATGGGCAAGGACCAGTGGAGCAATCCATCTGTTTGGCCTTAGAGATATGAGTCCGAGGACAAAAGGAACAATTCATCTGCTCGGATCTTGAAGCTCATGGGCCGACGACCAGTGGAGCAATCCATCTGTTCGGCATTGGAGACATGAGTCCGAGGATAGAATGAGCAATCCAGCTGCTCGAACCTTGGAGCTAATAGGCCGAGGACTAGTGGGGCAATCCATCTGTTCGCACTTAGAGACATGAGTCTGAGGACGGAAGGAGCAATCCAGCTGCTTAGACCTAAGAACTAATGGGCTGAGGGCCAGTGGAGCAATCTATCTGTTCTGCCTTGGAGAAATAAGTCCAAGGACAGAAAGAGCAATCTATCTGTTTAGCCTTGGAGATATGAGTTTGAGGACAGAATGAGTAATCAATCTGCTCGGACCTTGGACATAATGGGCCGAGCACCAGTGGAGCAATCAATCTATTCGGCCTTAGAGACATGAATCCGAGGATAGAATGAGCAATCCATCAGTTTGGACTTTAGAGCTAATGGGCCTAGAACTAGTGGTGCAATCCATCTGTTCGACCTTGGAAACATGAGTCCGAGGACAGAATGAGCAATCTATCTGCTCAAAATTTGGAGCTAATGGGCCTAGGACTAGTGGGGCATTCCATCTGTTCGGCCTTAGAGACATGTGTCCGAGCACAGAAGGAGCAATCTATCTGCTCGGACCTTGGAGCTAATGGGCCTAGGACCTGTGGGGCATTCTATCTGTTCAGCCATAAAGACATGAGTCCGAGGACAGAAAGAGCAATCCATCTGCTTGGACCTTTGAGCTAATGGGCTGAGGACATGTGGAGCAATCCATCTGTTCGGCCTTAGAGATATGAGTTCGAGGACAGAAGGAGCAATCCATCTGCTTAAACCTTGGAGCTAATTGGTCGAGGACCAGTGGGGCAGTCAATTTGTTCGGCCTTGGAGACATGAGTCCGATGATAGAAAGAACAATCCATCTGCTTGGACCTTGCAGCTAATGGGACGAGGACTAGTGGAACAATTCATCAGTTTGGCATTGGAGACATGAGTCCGAGGACAGAAGGAGCCAACCAGCTACTCGGACCTTAGAGCTAATGGGCCGAGGACCAGTGGAGCAATCCATCTATTTGCACTTGAAGACAAGAGTCTGAGGACTGATAGAGCAATCCAACTGCTCGGAGCTTGGAGCTAATGAGCCGAGGACCAGTGGAACAATCTATCTATTGGGCCTTGGAGACATAAGTCTGACGACAGAAGGAGCAATCCATCTGTTCAGCCGTGGAGACATAAGTCCGAGGATAGAATGAGCAATTCATCTGTTTGACCTTGGAGATATGAGTCCGAGGACAAAATGAGCAATCTATCTACTCGGACCTTGGAGCTAATGGGTCGAGGACCAATAGAGCAACCTATATGTTTGGCCTTGGAGACATGAGTCCGAGGACAGAAGGAGCAATCCATTTGCTCAGACCTTGGACCTAATGGGCCTAGGATAAGTGGAGTAATCCATCTGTTCGGCCTTGGAGACATGAGTCCAGGGACAGAAGGAGCAATCCATTTGCTCAAACTTTGGAGCTAATGGGCCTAGGATTAGTGGGGCATTCCATCTGTTCAATCTTGGAGACATGTGTCTGAGCACAGAAGAAGCAATCTATTTGCTCGGACCTTGGAGCTAATGGGGCTAGGACTAGTGGGGCATTCCATCTGTTCGGCCTTGGAGACATAAGTACGAGGACAGAAAGAGCAATCTATCTGCTCGGACTATTGAGCTAATGGGTTGAGGACCAGTAGAGTAATCCATCTGTTCGGCCTTGAAGACATGAGTCCGAGGACAGAAAGAGCAATCCAGCTGCTCTGACCATGTATCTAATGGGCCAAGGACTAGTGGAGCAATCCATCTATTCAACTTTAGAGATTTGAGTCCGAGGACAGAAGGAGCAATCCATCTGCTTGGACCTTGGAGCTAATGGGGCGAGGACCAGTGGAGCAATCCATCTGTTCGGCATTGGAGACATGAGTACGAGGACAGAAGGAGCAATCTAGCTGCTCGAACCTTAGAGCAAATGGCCAGACGACCAGTGGAGCAATCCATCTGTTCACACTTAGAGACATGATTCTGAGGACAGAATGAGCAATCTAGCTGCTCGGACGTTGGAGCTAATGGGCCGAGAGCCAGTGTTGCAATCTATTTGTTCTGCCTTGAAGACATAAGTCCGAGGGCGGAAGGAGCAATCCATCTGTTCGGCCTTGGAGATATGAGTTCGAGGACAGAAGGAGCAATCCATCTGCTCAGACCTTGGAGATATTAGTCAGAGGAAAGAATGAGCAATCCATCTGCTCGGACCTTAGAGCTAATAAGCCTAGGACCAGTGGAGTAATCCATCTATTCGGCCTTGGAAACATGAGTCCGAGGACAGATGGAGCAATCCATCTGCTCAAACCTTGGAGCTAATGTGCCGAGGACCAGTGGAGCAATCAATATGTTCAGCCTTAGAGACATAAGTCGGAGGACAAAAGAAGCAATCCAGCTGCTCCGACCACGGAGCAAATAGGCCGAGGACCAGTGGAGTAATCCATATGTTCGGCCTTAAAGATATGAGTCCGAGGACAGAATGAGCAATCCATCTGCTCGGACCTTGGAGCTAATCAACCGATGACCAATGGAGAATTCCATCTGTTCGACATTAGAGACATTAATCCGAGGACAGAAGGAGCAATCCAGCTGCTCGGACCTTGGAGCTAATAGGCCTAGGACCAGTGGTGCAATCCATCTGTTCGCACTTGGAAACATGAGTCCGAGGACAGAAAGAGCAATCCAGCTGCTTGGACCTTGGAGCTAATGAGCTGTGGACCAGTGGGGCATTCTATCGGTTCGGCCTTGGGGATTATTAGTCCGATGACAGAAGGAGCAATCCATCTGCTAAGACCTTGGAGCTAATGGGCCGAGGACCAGTGGAGCAATCAATCTGTTCGGTCTTGGAGACATGAGTCTGAGGACAGAAAGAGTAATCAATCTGCTCAGACCTTGAAGCTAATGGGCCTAGGACCAGTGGAGCAATCCATCAGTTTGGCCTTAGACATATGAGTCCGAGGACAGAAGGAGCAATCAATCAGCTCAAACCTTGGAGTTAATGGGCTGAGGACCAGTAGGGCATTCCATCTGTTCAGCCTTGGAGACATGAGTCTGAGGACAGAAGGAGTGATTACGCCCAAAACATGACGCGGTAATTGTAGTACAGCTTTGGGGTGTCGATTCCACAGGGAAACAAACTAATTACACAAGAAGGTGTAAACCTCAACACAAACGGTAAAAGTTAAAGTGATAAAATCTGAATTGTTGATTGCGTAAATAATTGATGGATAATAAATAAACAACAAGGCTCCGAAAATCCTCCCTAAGTTCGTTGCCCTAATCCTAACTTGATTCAGTTGTTTTTATCTCGATTGCAAGTTTCATATCCCAAACAGACAATCGGAAAATATTCAATTAAAGCGCATGTATAAACCCTAATGTAATTGATATGAATTATTCTTTACTTTCAAGCACACATGACCTAACTTATAAATTATCAAGAGACGATGATATATCCAAATAACAATACCTCAGTAATGGACAATCTATAAAAGAGATCTACCGGACTCAGTCGCACCCAAACAAATACACATAAGAAGAGCATGACTAGACTTATATGGAAAAGAAGCATGCAATCACCTGACTAATAAAAATCTACTAATTAAATTAAAGAATAAAACATAACAATATTTAATGAAAATAATACCAAACTACAACTGAATCAAATAAAGGAAAATAAGAACAACTACACCTAGGGATTCATCACTTCGCCTTGCTTGGAGATTAGCTAGCCATGGAGCTCATGCTTCCTTGAGTTGCCTTTGACCTCTCAACGATCATCTCCTCTTTGGTAGCAAAAGCTTCAGCGATTCCTCAGCTTGCCCTCCAAAATTATACTTCGGATTCGTCCTAAAGGCCCTCTGGATTGCTCCTAAAGGCCCTCTGGATTCACTCTCTGATGATTTCAGATAAGCTCTGATTGATGCCTCAAAGCTAAAGTGGAGTAGGCCTTTTATAGGGAAATACCATGAGTGCAATGTGTTTCCAATCCGATGTGGGATGTGGGATATAGAAATGTGTTTTCCAACCGATGTGGGATGTGGGATTTAAGCCCAAAGTCACACTGAAATCCCGCACAGCCTGCACAGCCTGACTTTGTCTACTACTACTGCCATAACGTTCTCTAAAAAAATCATTTTTACAAGCCGTAAAATTCTCCAGAAAATAGACTTCTGGATCTTTCTAAGCATATATGGCTCATCTCCTAGTTCTTCTTGCATCAATACAGTTTAATTTTCAAAGATGATTGATCTGTATGGGCAATTCTGGCAATTTAATAAATCTCATTTCTTGGTTTCTCTTCATCTTGGCTCTTCCACGACCATTATTTCACTCGAGTATTCATTGAAGCTTCGTGTTTAAAATGATGATAGCTTTTCTATCACTTTTTTAAGCTCCAAGTACCTGAAAATGCACTGAAATAAGTGAACGATTCAAGAATAACACTTTAGAGTTATTAAGGTATAAAAGTGTAATTCCAACCTCGATCAACCCTAAAATACTAACAATTAAGTACTGTTTAGATGCATTTTATGACTCTCATCACAACCCCCAACTAGCTTATTGCTAGTCCCTAGCAATTGAAGCGAAAATAAGAGATGAATTCTATGGTAGGAGTTAAAAACAAAGTAAAGCAATGCTAGCGTTGAACCAAGAGTAATTCACTTTTTGTCTCAAAAATTGCACATAATATATGGCACATAGAATCATTAAATTTCACCTAAGTCCAAAAGTAATCCAAACATCAATCTTAAAACCGTTATTGACTCTTAACATCCATCTTACCACAAACCATTAATCCGAACACCCGGATGATTTTATGCATAACATTCATGAATACAAGTCTTGGCCTCTAAAAACATAATAAATTACATGACATCAATCACAAAAACAAGCTCCACAGGCTCACTTTTCAAATCACTCTCCACTATTGTAAAAAAATCACACTACATTGGATCAAAAGGTCTTTAATAAGCTTGTAACGTTAGGCTAAGGTAAAGGTTAAGAAAGAACGGGAAGGATTCAACAAGTAGAAGAACTTAATCTCTTAGTTTTGAACACAACTCTTTAAGCACTGGATAACCTTACTTCAACACCCAACTCTTTCAACCATTTTTCGAGCATTTCTTTCAACAAATCACCATTTTTTTTCTTTTCTTTCTTTCTTATTTCTTTGCCATAATTCTTTTTTTTTTAAATTTTTGGCACATAACCATTCACCTTCTTTTTCGTTTTTTTTTTCTTTTCTTTTCCACAATCCCCAACTTATCTCCTTTAATGTACTTGGGTTGCGGTAGTGATATTTTTTCATATTTCCACCCTTACTCCTTTTAAGTGCTTCTCACAACATGTGTATAACTAAGTTCTTTTAAAAGAAAGGTAAGGATAAAAATATTTTTAGGCTCATAAAGGTAAGTAAATGGTTTATCGAAAGAAACAACGCTCAATTTTTCTTTTCAAGAAAAAGGCTCAAATAGGTGACTAGTGATAAATATAACAATGGTAGGTTTGAAAGGCTCAAACGGTTCAAAAATGGCCTATATCATATCCTAAGTAGTGTGCATTTTAGGAATTCACCTCAAGTGATTATCAAGTAAGTTCTAGAGCTTGTCGAGACCGCAAAAGTATTCACAAAACAATCACACACAAACTAGAGTCTCAAACCAAATGAAGATTGATACTTAAATTAATTTCAAACCGAAGCAAGATTTAACTTCTTGTACATGCTATCTGCTATCTCAATTAAGCTCATATCATTGACATGTGAATTAACTCTAAGGCTAACACAAAGCATGCTAAAAACAAAAACAAAAAGAAAAATGACACCAAGCAGTTCAATGGTATGCAATAAGAAATGTATATCTTCCACCCCCAACTTAAGATAAGCATTGTCCTCAATGTAAAAGCAAAAGTTAAGGAAATTCCCTTTTTAACCAAAGGTTCGTGGAGTTGAAAGTTATGCACGATCATTTGAATTGCTCCGTTTATATGTCCCTGAAAAATAAATACTAAAGTAAAACTGGAAAACAACAAAATAATAATAATAAACAAGAGAAAAAAGAAATATGAAAAACAATAAAAATAAAAGGATACGTTGTGGGCTGCCTCCCATGAGCGCTAAGTTTTACATCTTCAGCCATATGCTCTTATTCCCTCTTTGAAAAAGATAGGTTGAATGCATCCGCCACTGCTTCATTGCCAAATCTGGTGCTTCTATGCTTTTGGGGGGCCTCAAGGATGTTATCAGTAACATCCGCAAATTCTGGCTCGATGTATGCTTTGGTGAAGCCAAGGATGAGGGTGGACTCAAATGGATTAAGGTGCTGGACCTTTTCCATGAATGAGTCAATCATGTATGCTTGTGCTTGATGGCTTTCATCCACATCCTCTGATTTTTCTGTTGTTGGGATGCGTAATAACTTACCCCTCAGTGTCTCAATGGCATTCACCTCCTTCAAATTCTTTTGTGCTAGGTGCTGACCATAGGGTGTGGACTGAGCTTGAGAAGGGAACTTACCTCGCTCAGTCACACTCAAGTAGCTCATCAACTTGGACACTTGGCTCTTTATCTCTTTATGTTGTTCAATAACCTGCACAATTAACGATTCAAGTCTTTTATTAGTCTTACCCTGTGCCTCAATAAAAGCATGTAAAGTGTCTTCTAAAGAACTCCTAGAAGACACAAGTGCATGATATGGTGCAGGAGTTTGTGCAAGCTGCTGGTTTTTAGACTTCCAGCTGAAATTGGGGTGATTTTGCCATCCTGGATTATAAGTATCAGAGAAGGGTGTCAAAGGCTTCTTGTACATGCCTAAGGTATTACATTATTCCTTATACATCCCTCTCATCTTAACAAATGTGGGACACTCTTGGGTGAGATGATCTACCCCACCACACACAAAACATGGTTCAAAAGATTTTCCATTATTAGCTACGTGTGTTGGCTTTAAGATTTCAGTCTTTAACTCATCGAGCTCCCTAGTGAGCATCTCGAACTTGGCTCTAAGGTTATCCTCTTCCCTAAGATGGTAAATTCCACCACCATTTTGGTGCCTTATAGGTCGTGACCTATTTGTGCTTTCAGTAGCACTAGGTCCAGTCCAAGTGTGAGCTTTTTCAGCAAGCTCATTGAGGTACTCTATGGCCTCATCAGGATCTTTCTCTAAAAACTCACCATTACACATCATCTCTACAAATTGGCGCTTTCTATATGTAAGTCCCTCATAAAAATAGCTTACTAAGTGCCAACTCTCATACCCATAGTGAGGGCACATACTCAATAACTCTTTAAATCTCTCCCAAGACTGATACAAAGTCTCGCTGTTCTTTTGTGCAAAGGTGGAGATTTGCTTTTTTAAAGCATTGGTCTTATGTTGGGGAAAGTATTTATTAAAAAAAAATCCGAGTCATCTTAGTCCACGACCCAATAGATCGTGGTCTAAGTGAGTATAGCCAACTCTTAGCTCTATTCTTCAAAGCGAAAGGAAAGAATTTAAGCCTCACAATGTCATCTGTTTCGTCTTGACTATGAAAAGTTACGACTACTTCCTCAAACTCTCTAATGTGCATATATGGGTTTTCATTATCCAAGCCATAAAATGTAGGGAGTAAATATATCATCCCTGTTTTAAACTCTAATGGGCGAGTATTGGCTGGAAATATGATGCATGATGGTGTGTGATGAGAGTCATAAAATGCATCTAAACAATACTTAATTGTTAGCATTTTAGGGTTGATCAAGGTTGGAATTACACTTTTATACCTTAATAACTCTAAAGTGTTATTCTTGAATTGTTGACTTATTTCAGTGTATTTTCAGGTACTTTGAGCTTAAAAAAGAGATAGAAAAGCTATCATCATTTTAAACACGAAACTTCAATGAATACTCGAGTGAGATAATGGTCGCGGAAGAGCCAAGATGAAGAGAAACCAAGAAAGGAGTTTCACTAAATTGCCAGAATTGCCCGTGCAAATCAATCATCTTTGCAGATTAAACTGTATTGATACAGGAAGAACCAAGAGATGAGCCATATACGCTTAGAAAGATCCAGAAGTCTATTTTTTGGAAAATTTTATGGTTCATAAAAAGGATTTTTCTAGAGAAAGTTATGGCAGTTTTAGTAGATACAGGTCAGGCCTCTAGATCAGCATCCACCTAGCGCCGCGCCCCTCACTTTCTAGCACTGCACCCTCACTTTCCAGCACTTCACCCCTCACTTTCCAGCGACCACTCATTCCAAGACCAAATTAGGGCTGCACAATGACAATTTCTGGACCAAAAATGCCCCTAACTACTTGTGCTCTATAAATACATCTTTAAGGAGTGTGCAACCAGCATCTTCAAAGGGGAGAGCATCTTAAAAAGGGGATCCAAGGGATCCAAATCCAGAATATTTCCAAGTCTTTTGAGGGCTGGAACTCAAGGGGAGAGCATCCATATTGTTCTTCCTCCTTGAGCTCCATGGCCATGAAATCAAGTGGAGAACATCCATATTGTTCTTCCACCTTGAGCTTCATGGCCAACTAATCATCAAATAAGGGAAAGGGATGAATCCTTAGGGATTTATTGTTCTTTTTTTCCTGTTCTTGATTCGGTTGTATGGATTTATTGTTCAATATTTGTTGTGATTCATTCTTTGATTAAGTAAGAAGGATTTGAGTTCATGTGATAGCTGCACTTTTTATTCTTCTTCTTTTAGATTTTCTTAACCCGGTGATTACATGCTCCTCCCCCATATAAGTCTAGTCATGCTCTTCTTATGTGATGTTGTTTGGATATGATTGATTCCGGTAGATTTATCTTATTTATTGTCCATTACTATGATATTATCATTAAGATATATTGTTGTTTCTTGATAATCTTTAAGATCGGTCGTATGTGCTTAAATCAAAATCAATGAGTGATTTATAGCAATTACGTTAGATTATAAATGTGCTTGATTGAATATATTCCGATTGCTTGTTTGGGATGTGAAACTTGCAATCGAGATAAAAACAATTGAATCAAGAGTAGAACAAGGCAACGAACCTAAGAAGGATTCCCGAATCTTGTTATTTCTCATTTGTATTTCATTATATTTACGCAATTTCTCTCGCAATACATCATTATCAAAACTCGTATTTTATTGTTTAACTTTTACCGTTCGTTTTAAGGTTCACACTTTTCCTTTGTAATTAACTTGTTTCCCTGTGGAATCGACACCCCAAAGGCATGCTACAATAACCGTGTTATACTTTGGGCGTAATCAAATTTTGGCGCCGTTGCCGGGGAAATGCACTTAAGTACAAAGAAGCTTGTCAACTTTGAGTGTGATGGTAGAAGAATTGTAAATATTTTTCTTTTCAGCAGTTTGTAAATAGGGTAATATTGTTCCTTTACCTTTGTTTTGATTTTCTAATTTTCTTTTATCATTCTGTTTTATTTATTTCATTTTCCTGTTTTATTTATTTTATTTCCCTTCTAAATTAATTGGTACATGCTTAGACCGAGAGATTCTCGATGTAGATTCACTAGAGGACCCGAATTAGAGTTACCCTCTCCTTCCACGTCCGTATAGTGCACCCCCACACGAAAATTTAGAGGATTTTGTTAACATAGCCGATAATCCTAATGAGAATGTTGCTAGGACACTTCAGGATTACCTCCACCCTACACGCACAGCCACACCATCATACATCATGTTTCCAACCAATACTCGCCAACTAGATTTTGAAACATGGATGATACAATTACTCCCTACTTTTCATGGCCTGGATAGTGAAAACCCATATGTGCACATTAAAGAGTTCGAGGAAGTAGTCGCGACTTTTCATAGTCAAGATGAAACTGATGACATTGTGAGGCTTAAGTTCTTTCCTTTCGCTTTAAAGGATAGAGCTAAGAGTTGGCTATACTCACTAAGACCACGATCTATTGGGTCGTGGACTGAGATGACTCGAATTTTCTTTAATAAATACTTTCCCCAACATAAGACCAATGCTTTAAAAAGATAAATCTCCACCTTTGCACAAAAGGACAGCGAGACTTTGTATCAGTCTTGGGAGAGATTTAAGGAGTTTTTGAGTATGTGTCCTCACCATGGGTATGAAAATTGGTGTTTAGTAAGCTATTTCTATGAGGGTCTTACCTATAGAAAACGCCAATTTGTAGAGATGATGTGTAATGGTGGGTTCTTGGAGAAAGATCATGATGAGGCCATAGAGTACCTCAATGAGCTTGCTGAAAAAACTCACACTTGGACTGGACCTAGTGCTACTGAGAGCACAAATAGGTCACGACCTATAGAGAACCCAAATGGTGGTGGAATTCACCATCTTAGGGAAAAGGATAACCTTAAGGCCAAGGTCAAGATGCTCACTAGAGAACTAGAGGTATTAAAGACTAAGAGCTTAAAGTCAACACACGTGGTCAATCATGCAAAATCTTTTGAACCATGTTTTGTGTATGGCGGGGTAGACCATCTCGCCCAAGAGTGCCCCACATTTGTTGAGATGAGAGGGATGTATAAAGAACAATGTAATGCCTTAGGCATGTACACGAAGCCTTCTACACTCTTCTCTAATACCTATAATCCGGGATGGCGAAATCACCCCAATTTCAGTTTGAAGTCTGAAAACCAGCAGCTCCCTGCACCATATCATGAACTATATCATGCATCTGTATCTTCTAGGAGTCCTTTAGAAGACACTTTGCATGCTTTTATTGAGGCACAGGGTAAGACTAATCAAAGACTTGAATATTTAATTATGTAGGTTGTTGAAGAACATAAAGAGATAAAAAGCCAAGTGTCCAAGCTGACGAGCTACTTGAGTGTGACTGAGCAAGGTAAGTTCCCTTCCCAAGCTCAGTCCACATCCTATGGTCAGCACCTAGCGCAACATAATAAAATGGAGGTGAATGCCATTGAGACACTTTGTGGTAAGTCGTTACACATCCCAACACTGAACAAATCAGAGGATGTGGACGAGAACCACTAAGTATACATGATTGACTCATTCATGGAAAAAGGTTCATCACCTTAATCCATTGGAGTTCACCCTCACCCATGGCTTCATAAGAGCATATATCGAGCTAAAATCTGCAGATGTTACTGATGACATCCTTAAGGCCTCTCTGAAGCACACAAGCACCAAATTTAACAGTAAAGCAGTTGCTGGTGCATTCAACTCATGTTTGTCTAGGAGGGAATAAGAGTGTCTGGCTGAAGATGTAAAACTTAGCGCTCATGGGAGGCATCCTAGCATATCCTTTTACTTTTATTGTTTTTCATAATTCTTTTTCTTGTTTATTTTTAGTATTTTTTTGTTTTCCAGTTTTACTTTCGTATTTCTTTTTCAGGGACAAACATGCGAAGCAGTTCAAATGGTGGTGCACAATTTTTAGCTTCTGTGCACTTTTGGCAACAAAGGGAGTTTCCTTATCTTATGCTTTCACATTGAGGACAATGTCTATTTTTAAGTTGGGGGTGGAGGAAATGTATTCCTGTTTTTCATGTTTTTCATTGAACTTCTTGGTGTCATTTTACCTTTTTGTTTGTTTTTAGCATGCTTTGTGTTAGCTTTGGAGTTAATTCATATGTCGATGATATGAGCCTAACTGAGATAGCATATAGCAGTTAAAAGAAGTTAAATCTTGCTTCGCTTTGAGAATAAATTAAGTGTCAATCTTTTTTTGGTTTGAGACCCTGGTTTGTGGTAAGACTGCATGATTAGTCTAAAGCATTTGGAGAAGTTTTATGTGTGATTCATTTGTGAATACTTTTGCGGTCTCTAAAAGCTCTAGAACTTATTTAATAATCACTTGAGGCGAAAATCATAGAATGCACATTACTTAGGATATGATGTAGGCCATTTTTGGACCATTTGAGTCTTTTTAAACTTACTCTTGTTATATTTATAGCTAGTCACCTGTTTGAGCCTTTTTTCTTGAAAAAGAATTTGAGCATTGTTTCTTTCGATAGCCCATTCATTCACCTTTATGAGCTTAAAAATATTTTATCCTTACCTTTCTTTTAAAAAGAACTTAGTTATACACATTTGTTGAGAAGCACTTAAGAAGAATAAAGGTGGAAAAATGAGAAAATATTACTACCATAACCCAAGTACATTAAAAGAGATAAGTTGAGGGTTGTGGAAAAGAAAAGAAAAGAATGAAAGATGAGGTGAATGGTCTTATGCCAAAATAAAAAAAATAAAAAAAAGATGAATTATGGCAGAGGAAGAAGAAAAAAAAAATGATGATTTATTGCTAGAAATGCTCGAAAAATGGTTGAAAGAGTTAGGTGTTGAAGTAAGGTTATCTTGTGCTTAAAGTGGTTGTGTTTAAATTAAGAGACTTAGTTCTTTTATTTGTTTAAACTTTCCCGTTCTTTCTTGACCTTTACCCTAGCCTAACATTACAAGCTTATTAAAGACCTATTGATCCGATGTAGTGTGGTTTTTCTACATAGTGGAGAGTGATTTGAAAAGTGAGCTTATGGAGCTTGATTTGTGATTGATGTCATGCAATTTATTATATTTTTAGAGGCCAAGACTTGAATTCATGCTATATTGTGCATAAAATCATCCGGGTGTTCGAACTAATGTATTGTGGTAAGATAGATGTTAAGAGTCGATAACGATTTTAAGGTTGACATTTGGATTATTCTTGGACTTGAGTGATATTTAATGATTCTATGTGTTGTATGTTATGCATGATTCTTGAGACAAAGATTTTTGAATCACTCTTGGTTAACACCAGCATTGCTGTCTTTTGCTGTGATTTCTAAATAAAGAATTCATTTCGTATCTTTCGCTTGAATTGCTAGGGACTAGCAATAAGCTAGTTGGGGGTTGTGATGAGAGTCATAAAATGCATATAAACAATACTTAATTGTTAGCATTTTAGGGTTAATCAAGGTTGGAATTACACTTTTATACCTTAATAACTCTAAAGTGTTATTCTTGAATTGTTGACTTATTTCAGTGCATTTTCAAGTACTTTAAGCTTAAAAAAGAGATAGAAAAGCTATCATCATTTTAAACATGAAGCTTCAATGAATACTCGAGTGAGATAATGTCGCGGAAGAGCCAAGATGAAGAGAAACCAAGAAAGGAGTTTCACTAAACTGCCAGAATTGCCCGTGCAGATCAATCATCTTTGCAGATTAAACTGTATTGATACAGGAAGAACCAGGAGATGAGCCATATATTCTTAGAAAGATCCAGAAGTCTATTTTTGGAGAATTTTACGATTCATAAAAAGGATTTTTCTAGAGAAAGTTATGGCAGTTTTAGTAGACACAGGTCGGGCCTCCAGATCAGCATCCACCTAGCGTCGCACCCTTCACTTTCCAGCACTGCACCCCTCACTTTCTAGTGCCCACTCATTCCAAGACCAAATTAGGGCTGCACAATGACATTTTCTAGACCAAAATGCCCCTAACTACTTATGCTTTATAAATACATCTTTAAGGAGTGTGCAGCCAGCATCTTCAAAGGGGAGAGCATCTTAAAAAGGGGATCCAAGGGATCCAAATCCAGAATATTTCCAAGTCTTTTGAGGGCTGGAACTCAAGGGGAGAGCATCCATATTGTTCTTCCTCCTTGAGCTCCATGGCCATGAAATCAAGGGGAGAACATCCATATTGTTCTTCCACCTTGAGCTTCATTGCCAACTAATCATCAAATAAGGGAAAGGGATGAATCCTTAGGGATTTGTTGTTCTTTTTTTCCTGTTCTTGATTCGGCTGTACGGATTTATTGTTCAATATTTGTTATGATTCATTCTTTGATTAAGTAAGAATGATTTGAGTTCATGTGATAGCTACACTTTTTATTCTTCTTCTTTTAGATTTTCTTAACCCGGTGATTACATGCTCCTCCCCCATATAAGTCTAGTCATGCTCTTCTTATGTGATGTTGTTTGGATGTGATTGATTTCGGTAGATTTATCTTATTTATTGTCCATTACTACGATATTATCATTGAGATATATTGTTGTTTCTTGATAATCTTTAAGATCGGTCGTATGTGCTTAAATTGAAATCAATGAGTGATTTATAGCAATTATGTTAGATTATAAATGTGCTTGATTGAATATATTTTGATTGCTTGTTTGGGATGTGAAACTTGCAATCGAGATAAAAACAATTGAATCAAGAGTAGAACAAGGCAACGAACCTAAGGAGGATTCCTAGAACTTTGTTATTTCTCATTTGTATTTCATTATATTTACGCAATTTCTCTCGCAATACATCATTATCAAAACTCGTATTTTATCGTTTAACTTTTACCGTTCGTTTTAAGGTTCACACATTTCCTTTGTAATTAACTTGTTTCCCTGTGCAATCGACACCCCAAAGCCATGCTACAATAACCGTGTTATACTTTGGGCGTAATCAGTGTGGCTGTGCGTGTAGGGTTGAGGTAATCCTAAAGGGTCTTAGAGGGTTGATATTCATGTTAACTCATTTCTTCGGGACTAGATGGACTGTCAAATAAAGGATTTAGAAATGAATTGAATTCTGACTATAGCACAGGCCTACAAGCATCTCTATGTCTTTGCATTCAAGGTAACAAAATAATGAAAAAAAATTACTATAAAAAGAAAGAATAAGATAAAATAAAATAAAATTAATGCAGCAAGGTAAAAGAGGGAACGAAATTACCGCCTTTACAAACTGCTGAAAAGAAAAACTTTTTACAGTTCTTCTACCATCATGTCAAAAGTTAACAATCTTCCATGTACTTAAGCGTGTTTTCCCGGCAACGGCACCAAAATTTGATTACTCCAAAAACATAACGCGGTAATTGTAGTACAGCTTTGGGGTGTCGATTCCACAGGGAAACAAACTAATTACACAAGAAGGTGTAAACTTCAACACAAACGATAAAAGTTAAAGTGATGAAATCTGAATTGTTGATTGCGTAAATAATTGATGGATAATAAATAAAAAACAAGGCTCTGGAAATCCTCCCTAAGTTCGTTGCCCTAATCCTAACTTAATTAAGTTGTTTTTATCTCGATTGCAAGTTTCACATTCCAAATAGACAATCGAAAAATATTCAATTAAAGCGCATGTATAAACCCTAATGTAATTGATATGAATTATTCTTTACTTTCAGGCACACACGACCTAACTTATAAATTATTAAGAGACGACGATATATCCAAATGGCAATACCACAACAATGGACAAATCTATAAAAGAGATCTACCAGACTCAGTCACACCCAAACAAATACACATAAGAAGAGCATGACTAGACTTATATGGAAAAGAAGCATGCAATCACCATACTAATAAAAATCTACTAATTAAATTAAAGAATAAAACATAACAATATTTAATGAAAATAATACCAAACTACAACTGAATTAAATAAAGGAAAATAAGAACAATTACACCTAGGGATTCATCCCTTCGCCTTGCTTTGAGACTAGCCAACCATAGAGCTCATGCTTCATTGAGTTGCCTCCGTCCTCTCAACGATCATCTCCTCCTTGGTAGCAAAAGCTTAAGCGATTCCTCAGCTTGCCCTCCAAAATGATACTTCGGATTTGTCCTAAAGGCCCTCTGGATTCACTCTCTAATGATTTCAGATGAGCTCCGATTGATGCCTTAAAGCTAAAGTGGAGTAGGCCTTTTATAAGGAAATACCACGAGTGCAATGTGTTTCCAATCCGATGTGGGATGGGGGATATAGAAATGTGTTTTCCAACCGATGTGGGATGTGGGATTTAAGCCCAAAATCACGCTGAAATCTCGCACAGCCCGCACAGCCTGACCTTTGTCTACTAAAACTGCCATAACGTTCTCTAGAAAAATCATTTTTACAAGCTGTAAATTTTCTAGAAAATAGACTTCTGGATCTTTCTAAGCATATATGACTCATCTCCCGGTTCTTCTTGCATCAATACAGTTTAATTTTCAAAGATGATTGATCGGTACGGGCAATTCTGGCAATTTAGTAAATCTCCTTTCTTGGTTTCTCTTCATCTTGGCTCTTCCGTGACCATCATCTTACTCGAGTATTCATTGAAGCTTCGTGTTTAAAATGATGATAGCTTTTCTATCTCTTTTTTAAGCTCAAAGCACCTGAAAATGCACCGAAATAAGTCAACGATTCAAGAATAACACTTCAGAGTTATTAAGGTATAAAAGTGTAATTCCAACCTCGATCAACCCTAAAATGCTAACAATTAAGTATTGTTTAGATGCATTTTATGACTCTCATCAAGGAGCAATCCATCTGCTCGAACCTTTGAGCTAATAGGCTGAGGACCAGTGGAGCAATCCATCTGAGCGGCCTTAAAGACATGAGTCCATGGACAGAAAGAGTAATCCATCCGCCCGGACCTTAGAGCTATTGGACCAAGGACCAGTGGAGCAATCCATCTGTTCAGCCTTGGAAACATGAGTCCGAGGATAGAAGGAGCAATCCATCTGCTCAAACCTTGGAGCTAATGGGCCGAGGACCAGTGAGGCATTCCATCGGTTCGGCATTGGGGATATAAGTCCGATGACAGAAGGAGCAATCCATTTGGTCAGATGTTGGAGCTAATGGGCCGAGGACCAATGGAGCAATCAATCTGTTCGGCCTTTGAGACATGAGTCCGAGGACAGAAGGAGCAATCAATCTGCTCAGACCTTGGAGCTAATTGGCCTAGGACCAATGGAGCAATCAATCTGTTCGGCCTTTGAGACATGAGTCCGAGGACAGAAGGAGCAATCCATCTGCTCAGACCTTGGAGCTAATTGGCCTAGGACCAGTGGAGCAATCCATCTGTTCGGCCTTAGAGATATGAGTCCGAGGACAGAATGAGAAATCCATCAGCTCAAACCTTTGAGCTAATGGGCTGAGAACCAGTGGGGCATTCCATCTGTTCGGCCTTGGAGACATGAGTCCGAGGACAGAAGGAATACTCCATTTGCTCAGACCTTTGAGCTAATGGGCTGAGGACCAGTGGAGCAATCCATCTGTTCGGCCTTGGAGACATTAGTCCGAGGACAGAAAGAGCAATCCATCTGCACGGACCTTGGAGCTAATGACCCGAGGACCAGTGGAGCAATCCATCTGTTTGACATTTGAGACATGAGTCCGAGGACAGAAGGAGCAATTTAGCTGCTCAAACCTTGGAGCTAATTTACCGAGGACCAATAGAGTAATCCATATGTTCGCATTTGGAAACATAAGTCTGAGGACAGAAGGAGGAATTGAGCTGCTCGGACCTTGGAGCTATGGGGCAGAGGGCCAGTGGAGCAATCCATCTGCTCAGACCTTAGAGTTAATGGGCTGAGGACCAGTGGAGCAATCCATCTGTTTAGCCTTGGAGACATGAGTCCGAGGGCAAAAGGAGCAATCCATCTGCTCGGACCTTGGAGCTAATGGGCCTAGGACTAATGGATCAATCCATCTGTTTGGCTTTGGAGACATGAGTCCGAGGTTAGAAGGAGCAGTCCATCAGCTCAAACCTTGGAGCGAATGGGCCGAGAACTAGTGGGGCATTCCATCTGTTCGGTCTTAGAGACATGAGTCCGAGGACAGAAAGAGCAATCAATCTGCTTGGACCTTGGAGCTAGTGGGCTGAGGACCAGTGGAGCAATCTATCTGTTTGGCATTGGAGACATGAGTCTGAGGACAGAAGAAGCAATCCAGCTACTTGTACCTTGGAGCTAATGGGCCAAGGACCAATGGAGCAATCCATCTGTTCGCACTTGGAAACATGAGTCCAAGGACAGAAGGAGCAATCTAGCTGCTCAGACCTTGGAGATATGGGGCAGAGGGTTAGTGGAGCAATCTATCTGTTCTGTCTTGGAGACATAAGTTCGAGGACAGAAGGAGCAATCCATCTGTTTGGCCTTGGAGATTTGAGTCCGGGGACAGAAGGAGCAATCAATCTGCTCAAACATTGGAGCTAATGGGTTGAGGACCAGTGGAGCAATCCATCTGTTCAGCTTTGGAGACATGAGTTCCAAAACAGAAGGGGCAATCCATCTGCTCGGACCTTGGAGCTAATAAGCCTAGGACTAGTGGACCAATCCATCTGTTTGGCCTTAGAGATATGAGTCCGAGGTTAGAAGGAGTAATCCATCTGCTCAAACCTTAGAGGCAATGGGCCAAGGACTAGTGAGGCATTCCATCTGTTCGACCTTGGAGACATGAGTCCGAGGACAGAAAGAGCAATCCATTTGCTCATACCTTCGAGCTAATGGGTGGAGGACCATTAGAGCAATCTATCTGTTCGGCCTTAGAGACATGAGTCTGAAGACAGAAAGAGCAATCCAACTGCTCGGACCTTGGTACAAATGGGCTGAGGATAAGTTGAGCAATTCATCTGTTCTGCCTTAGAGATATAAGTCTGAGGACAGAGGGAACAATCCATCTGCTCGGACCTTGGAGTTAATGGGCTGAGGACTAGTGGAACAATCCATCTGTTCAGCCTTGGAGACATGAGTCCGAGGACAGAAGGAGCAATCCATCTACTTAGACCTTGGAGCTAGTGGGCCTATGACCAGTGGATCAATCTATCTGTTTAGCCTTGAAGGCAAGAGTCCAAGGTTAGAAGGAGCAATCAATCAGCTTGAACCTTAGAGCTAATGGGCTGAGGACCAGTGGGGCATTCAATCTGTTCTCTCTTAGAGACATGAGTCCGAGGACAGAAGAAGTAATCTAGCTACTCGAACCTTGGAGCTAATGGGCCAAGGACCAGTGGAGCAATTCATCTGTTCGCACTTGGAAGCATGAGTTCGAGGACAGAAGGAGTAATCCAACTTCTCAGACCTTGGAGCTATGGGGCAGAGGGTTAGTGGAGCAATCTATCTGTTCTGCCTTGGAGGCATAAGTTCGAGAACAAAAGGAGCAATCCATCTGCTCGGACCTTCGAGCTAATGGGCCTATGACCAGTGGAGCAATCCATCTGTTCGGTCTTGGAGATTTGAGTCCGATGATAGAAGGAGCAATCCATCTACTCAGATCTTGGAGCTAATGGGCTAAGGACCAGTGGAGCAATCCATCTGTTCAGCCTTGGAGACATGATTCCGAAAACAGAAGGGGCAATCCATCTGCTCAGACCTTGGAGCTAATGGGCCTAGGACCAGTGGAGCAATCCATCTGTTCGGCCTTAGAGACATGAGTCTGAGGTTAGAAGGAGCAATCTATCTGCTCAAACCTTCGAGTTAATAGGCTAAGGACCAGTGGGGTATTCTATCTATTCGGCCTTGGAGACATGAGTCCGAGGACAGAAAGAGCAATCCATCTGCTCGGACCTTCGAGCTAATGGATTCTTGGACCAGTTGAGTAATCTATTTGTTCGGCCTTAGAGTCATGAGTCTGAGGACAGAAAGAGCAATCTAACTGCTCGGACCTTGGCGCGAATGGGCTGAGGATCAGTGGAGCAATCCATCTGTTCGGCCTTGGAGATATGAGTCCGAGGACTGAAAGATCAATCTAGCTGCTCGGACCTTGGAGCTAATGAACCGAAGACCTGTGGAGCAATCCATCTGTTCAGATTTGAAGACATGAGTCCGAGGACAGAAGGAGTAACGCATCTGCTCGAACCTTGGAGCTAATGGGCCATGGACTAGTGGAATAATCCATCTGTCGACTTTTGAGACATGAGTCTGATGAGAGTCATAAAAGGCATCTTAACAGTACTTAATTGTTAGCATTTTATGGTTGATCTAGGTTTTAATTGCACTTTTATTCGTTAACAACTCTAAAGTATCATTCTTGGATCATTGATCTACTTTGGTGCATTTTCAAGTACTTTAAGCTCAAAAGAGGAGGAAAAGTTATCATTGATTGAAGCACAAAGACTCGAGGCATATTGGAGTGAAGGAATACTTCCGGAAGGACAAGATGGAGGGCTTAAAAGAGCAACAGCTGCTGCCCGCATTGGAAAGGAGTTTCACTAAATTGAGAGAATTGCCCGTACAGATCAATCATCTTTGAAAATTAAACTATATTGATACAAGAAAAACCAGGAGATAAGCCATATATTCTTAGAAAGATCCAGAAGTCTATTTTTTGGATAATTTTACGGTTTATCAAAAGGATTTTTCTAGAGAAAGTTATTGCAGTTTTAGTAGACAAAAGTCAGGCTGTGCGGGCTGTGCGGGATTTCAGCGTGATTTTGGGCTTAAATCCCACATCCCACATCGGTTGGAAAACACATTTCTACATTCCACATCCCACATCGGATGTGAAACACATTACACTCTTGGTATTTGCCTATATAAGACCCACTCCACTTTAGCTTTGAGAATCAATCGGAGCTCATCTGAAATCATCAGAGAGTGAATCCAGAGGGCCTTTAGGAGCAATTCAGAGGGCCTTTAGGACGAATCCGAAGTATAATTTTGGAGGGCAAGCTGAAGAATCGCCGAAACTTTCGCTACCAAGGAGGAGATGATCGTTGAGAGGCCGGAGGCAACTCAAGGAAGCATGAGCTCCATGGCCGGCTAGTCTCCAAGCAAGGTGAAGGGTTGAATCCCTAGGTATAGTTGTTCTTATTTTCCCTAATTTGATTCAGTTGTAGTTTGGTATTATTTTCATTAAATATTGTTATGTTTTATTCTTTAATTTAATTAGTAGATTTTTATTAGTCCGGTGATTGCATGCTTCTTTTCCATATAAGTCTAGTCATGCTCTTCTTATGTGTATTTGTTTGGGTGTGATTGAGTCCGGTAGATCTCTTTTATAGATTTGTCCATTGCTGCGGTATTATCATTTAGATATATCGTCGTCTTTTGATAATTTATAAGTTAGGTCATGTGATCTTGAAAGTAAAGAATAATTCATAGCAATTACATTAGTGTTTATAAATCCGCTTTAATTGAATATTTGCCAATTGCCTATTTGGGATGTGAAACTTGCAATCGAGATAAAAACAACTGAATCAAGTTAGGATTATAGCAACAAACCTAGGGAGGATTTCTGGAAACTTGTCATTTCTTTATTATATTGTTCAATCATTCACACAATTTTCATAAAATCAACAATTCATATTCTTTCAATCAATCTTTCATCGTTTGTGTTCAAGTTTACACCTTCTTTTGTAATTAACTTATTTCCCTATAGAATCGACACCGCAAAACTGTACTACAACTATCGTGTTATGTTTTGGGTGTAATCAAATTTTGACCAAGGATAGAAAGAGCAATCCAACTTCTCTAACCTTGGAGTTAATGGGCCGAAGACCAGTGGGGCATTCCATCTGTTCGGCCTTAGAGACATGAGTCCGAGGATAGAAGGAGCAATTCATCTGCTCTGACCTTTGAGCTAATGGGCAGAGGACCAGTGGAGCAATCTATCTGTTCGGCCTTGGACACATGAGTCCGAGGACAGAAAGAGCAATCCATCTGCTCGGACCTTGGAGCTAATGGGCCGAGGACCAGTGGTGCAATCCATCTGTTCGACCTTGGAGACATGAGTCCGAGGACAGAAGGAGCAATCCATCTACTCGGACCCTGGAGCTAATGGGCTGAGGACTAGTGGAGCAATCCATTTGTTATGCTTTGGATACATGTGACCGAGGATAGATGGAGCGATCAATCTGCTCGGACCTTGGAGCAAATGGGCCAAGGACCAGTGGAGAAATCTATATGTTCGGCCTTAGGGACATGAGTCCGAGGACAAAAGGAGTAATCCATCTGCTTGGACCTTGAAGCTAATGAGCCAAGGACCAGTGGAGCAATCCATTAGTTCGGTATTGGGGACATGAGTCCGAGGACAAAAGGAGCAGTCCATCTGCTCAAACCTTGGAGATAATTGGCCGACGACCAGTGGGGCATTCCATTTATTCGGTCTTAGAGACATGAGTTCGAGGATAGTAGAAGCAATTCATCTGCTCGGACCTTAGAGCTAATGGGTCGAGGACTGATGAGAGTCATAAGATGCATCTAAACAGTACTTAATTGTTAGCATTTTAGGGTTGATCGAGGTTGGAATTACACTTTTATACCTTAATAACTCTAAAGTGTTATTCTTGAATCGTTGACTTATTTCAGTGCATTTTCAGGTACTTTGAGCTTAAAAAAGATATAGAAAAGCTATCATCATTTTAAACACAAAGCTTCAATGAATACTCGAGTGAGATAATGGTCGCGGAAGAGCCAAGATGAAGAGAAACCAAGAAAGGAGATTTACTAAATTGCCAGAATTGCCTGTACAGATCAATCATCTTTGAAAATTAAACTGTAATGATGAAAGAAGAACCAAGAGATGAGCCATATATGCTTAGAAAGATCCGGAAGTCTATTTTCTGGAGAATTTTACGGCTTGTAAAAATAATTTTTCTAGAGAAAGTTATGGCAGTTTTAGTAGACAAAGGTCGGGCTGTGCGGGATTTCAGCGTGATTTTGGGCTTAAATCCCATATCCCACATCAGATTGGAAACACATTGCACTCGTGGTATTTCCCTATAAAATGCCTAGTCCACTTCAGCTTTGAGGAATCAATCAGAACTCATCTGAAATCATCAGAGAGTGAATCCATAGGGCCTTTAGGAGCAATTGAGAGGGCTTTTAGAAGGAATCCGAAGTATACTTTTGGAGGGCAAGCTGAGGAATCGCCGAAGCTTTTGCTACCAAGGGGGAGACGATCGTTGAGAGGCCAGAGGCAACTCGAGGATGCATGAGCCCCGTGGCCGACTAGTCTCCAAGCAAGGCGAAAGGATGAATCCCTAGGTGTAGTTGTTCTTATTTTCCTTTATTTGATTCAGTTGTAGTTTGGTATTATTTTCATTAAACATTGTTATGTTTTATTCTTTAATTTAATTAGTAGATTTCTTATTAGTCCGGTGATTGCATGCTTCTTTTCCATATAAGTCTAGTCATGCTCTTCTTATGTGTATTTGTTTGGGTGTGATTGAGTCTAGTAGATCTCTTTTATAGATTTGTCCATTGCTACGGTATTGTCATTTAGATATATCGTTGTCTCTTGATAATTTATAAGTTAGGTCATGTGTGCTTGAAAGTAAAGAATAATTCATATCAATTACATTAGGGTTTATACATGCGCTTTAATTTAATATTTGCCGATTGCCTGTTTGGGATGTGAAACTTGCAATCGAGATAAAAACAACTGAATCAAGTTAGAATTAAGGCAACGAACCTAGGGAGGATTTCCGGAACCTTGTTGTTTCTTTATATATTATCCATCAATTATTTACACAATTTTCATACAATCAGCAATTCAGATTCTGGCATTTGATCTTTATCGTTTGTGTTGAGGTTTACACCTTCTTTTGTAATTAGTTTGTTTCCCTATGGAATCGACACCCCAAAGCTGTACTACAATACCGCGTTATATTTTGGGCGTAATCAAATTTTGGCGCCGTTGCTGGGGAAACGCGCTTAAGTACAAGGAAGATTGTCAACTTTTGACATGATGGTAGAAGAACTGTAAATAGTTTTTCTTTTCAGCAATTTGTAAAGGCGGTAATTTCATTCCCTCGTTTAGCTTGCTGCATTAATTTAATTTAATTTTATCTTATTCTTTCTTTTTATAGAAATTTTTTTTCATTATTTTGTTTCCTTGAATGCAAAGACATAGAGATGCTTGTAGGCCTATGCTAGAGTCAGAATTCAATTCATTTCTAAATTCTTTATTTGACAGTCCATCTAGTCCCGAAGAAATGAGTGAACATGAATATCAACCCCCTAGGACCCTTCAGGATTACCTCAACCCTACACGCACAGCCACACAATCATGCATCATATTTCCAGCCAATACTCGCCCATTAGAGTTTAAAACAGGGATGATACATTTACTCCCTACATTTCATGGCTTAGATAATGAAAACCCATATGTGCACATTAGAGAGTTTGAGGAAGTAGTCGCGACTTTTCATAGTCAAGACGAAACCGATGACATTGTGAGGATTAAGTTCTTTTCTTTCGCTTTGAAGAATAGAGCTAAGAGTTGGCTATACTCACTTAGACCACGATCTATTGGGTCGTGGACTGAGATGACTCGGATTTTTTTTAATAAATACTTTCCCCAACATAAGACCATTGCTTTGAAAAGGCAAATCTCCACCTTTGCACAAAAGGACAGCGAAACTTTGTATCAGTCTTGGGAGAGATTTAAAGAGTTATTGAGTATGTACCCTCACCATGGGTATGAGAGTTGGTGCTTAGTGAGCTATTTTTATGAGGGACTTACATATAGAGAGCACCAATTTGTAGAGATGATGTGTAATGGTGAGTTTTTAGAGAAAGATCCTGATGAGGCCATAGAGTACCTCAATGAGCTTGCTGAAAAAGCTCACACTTGGACTAGACCTAGTGCTACTGAAAGCACAAATAGGTCACGATTTATAGAACCTAAATGGTGGTGGAATTTACCATCTTAGGGAAGATGATAACCTTAGAGCCAAGGTCGAGATGCTCACTAGGGAGCTCGATGAGTTAAAGACTAAAACCATAAAGCCAACACACGTAGCTAATAATGCAAAATCTTTTGAACCATATTTTGTGTGTGGTGGGGTAGATCATCTTGCCCAAGAATGTCCCACATTTGTTGAGATGAGAGGGATGTATAAGGAACAATGTAATGCCTTAGGCATTTACAAGAAGCCTTTGACACCATTCTCTGATACTTATAATCCGGGATGGCGAAATCACCCCAATTTCAGCTGGAAATCTAAAAACCAGCAGCTTGCACAAACCCCTGCACCATATCATGCACCTGTGTCTTTTAGGAGTTTTTTAGAAGACACTTTACATGCTTTTATTGAGGCACAAGGTAAGACTAATAAAAGACTTGAATCGTTAATTGTGCAGGTTGTTGAAAAACATAAAGAGATAAAGAGCCAAGTGTCCGAGTTGATGAGCTACTTGAGTGTGACTGAGCAAGATAAGTTCCCTTCTCAAGCTCAGTCCACACCCCATGGTCAGCACCTAGCACAAAATAATTTGAAGGAGGTGAATGCCATTGAGACACTGAGGGGTAAGTCATTACGCATCCCAACAATGAAAAAATCAGAGGATGAGGATGAAAGCTATCAAGCACAAGCATACATGATTGACTCATTCATGGAAAAGGTCCATCACCTTAATCCATTTGAGTCCACCCTCATCCATGGCTTCACCAAAGCATACATCGAGCCATAATTTATGGATGTTACTGATGACATCCTTGAGGCCCCCCAAAAGCATAGAAGCACCAAATTTGGCAATGAAGCAGTGGCGGATGCATTCAACCTATGTTTTTCAAGGAGGGAATAAGAGCGTCTGGCTGAAGACGTAAAACTTAGTGCTCATGGGAGGCAACCCACAACGTATCCTTTTATTTTTATTGTTTTTCATATTTCTTTTTTCTCTTGTTTATTATTATTATCTTTCTGTTTTCCAGTTTTACTTTCGCATTTCTTTTTTATGGATAAAAATATGAAGCAGTTCAAATGGTGGAGCATAATTTTCAGCTTCTGTGCACCTTTGGCTATAAGGGGAGTTTCCTTTACCCTTTCTTTTACATTGAGGTCAATGCAATTTTTAAGTTGGGGGTGGAGGAAACGCATCTCTTTGTTTCCATTTTCTTTATTTCCATACATTTTTCTTTTTCCATTGAACTGCTTGGTGTCATTTTCCCTATCTTTTTGTTTTAAGCATGCTTTGTGGTTGCCTTGGAGTTAATTCACATGTCAATGATATAAACTTAATTGAGATAGCAAATAGCATTTAGAAGGAATTAAATTTAGTTTCGGTTTGAAATTAATTTAAATATCAATCTTCATTTGGTTTGAGACTCTAGTTTGTGGTAAGATTGTATGATTAGTCTAAAACATTTAGAGAAATTTTATGTGTGATTATTTTGTAAATATTTTTGCGGTCTCGACAAGCTCTAGAACTTACTTGATAACCACTTGAGGCGAATTCCAAGAATGCACATTACTTAGGATATGATATAGGCCCTTTTTGGACCGTTTGAGCCTGTTAAACCTACCATTGTTATATTTACCACTAGTCACCTATTTGAGCCTTTTCTTGAAAAAGAATTTGAGCCTTGTTTCTTTCAATATCCCATTTACTCACCCTTATGAGCCTAAGGAGAATATTTTATCCTTACCTTTCTCTTAAAAGAACTTAGTTATGCACATGTTGTGAGAAGCACTTAAAAGGAGTAAGGGTGGGTATATGAAAAAAAAAAATATATCACTAACACAACCCAAGTATATTAAATAAGATAAGTTGGGGGTTGTAGAAGAAAAAAAAAATGAAAAAGGAGGTGAATGGTCTTATGCCAAAATACAAAAGAAAAGAAAAGAAAAAGAAGAGAGTAGTGAATTATGGCAAAGAAAGAAAAAAAAAAGAAAAAAAGAAAAGAAAAGTGGTGATTTGAGAAAAATGCTCGAAAAATGGTTGAAAAAGTTGGGTGTTGAAGTAAGGCTATCTAGTGCTTAAAAGTGGTTGTGTTTAAAGCTAAGAGATTGAGTTATTTTACTTGTGAATCCTTCCCATTCTTTCTTAACCTTTACCTTAGCCTAACGTTACAAGCTTATTAAAGACCTATTGATCCAATGTAATGTGATTTTTCTACAATAATGGAGAGTGGTTTGAAATGTAAGCATATGGAGCTTGTTTTTGTGATTGATGTCACTCAATTTATCATGTTTTAGAGGCCAAGACTTGTATTCACGAATGTTATGCATAAAATCATCCGGATGTTCGGATTAATGGATTGTGGTAAGATGGATGTTAAGAGTCAATAACGATTTTAAGATTGATGTTTGGATTATTTTTGGACTTGAGTGATATATAATGATTCTATGTGCCGTGTGTTATGTACAATTTTTGAGACAAAAGTGAATTACTCTTGGTTTAACACTAGCATTGCTTTACTTTGTTTTGATTCCTACCGTAGGATTCATCTCTTGTTTTCGCTTAAATTGCTAGAGACTAGCAATAAGCTAGTTGGGGATTGTGATGAGAGTCATAAAATGCATCTAAACGGTACTTAATTATTAGCATTTTAGGGTTGATCGAGGTTGGAATTACACTTTTATACCTTAATAACTCTAAAGTGTTATTCTTGAATCGTTGACTTATTTTAGTGCATTTTCAGGTACTTTGATCTTAAGAAAGAGATAGAAAAGCTATCATCATTTTAAACACGAAGCTTCAATAAATACTCAAGTGGGATAATGGTCGCGGAAGAGCCAAGATGAAGAGAAACCAAGAAAGAAGATTTACTAAATTGCCAAAATTTCCTGTACAGATCAATCATCTTTGAAAATTAAACTGTATTTATGCAAGAAGAACCAGGAGATGAGCCATATATGTTTAGAAAGATCCGGAAGTCTATTTTCTGGAGAATTTTACGGCTTGTAAAAATAATTTTTCTAGAGAAAGTTATGGCAGTTTTAGTAGACAAAGGTCAGGCTGTGCGGGATTTCAGCGTGATTTTGGGCTTAAATCCGACATCCCACATCGGATTGGAAACACATTGAACTCGTGGTATTTCCCTATAAAAGGCCTACTCCACTTCAGCTTTGAGGAATCAATCGGAGCTCATCTAAAATCATCAGAGAGTGAATCGAAAGGGCCTTTAGGAGCAATCGAGAGGGCCTTTAGGAGCAATCCGAAGTATACTTTTGGAGGGCAAGCTGAGGAATCGCCGAAGCTTTTGCTACCAAGGGGGAGACGATCGTTGAGAGGCTAGAGGCAACTCGAGGATGCATGAGCCCCGTGGTCGGCTAGTCTCCAAACAAGGCGAAGGGATGAATCCCTAGGTGTAGTTGTTCTTATTTTCCTTTATTTGATTCAGTTGTAGTTTGGTATTATTTTCATTAAACATTGCTGATGAGAGCCATAAAATGCATCTTAATGGTACTTAATTGTTAGCATTTTAGGATTGATCTAGGTTTTAATTGCACTTTTATACGTTAACAACTCTAAAGTATCATTCTTGGATCACTGATCTACTTCGGTGCATTTTCAGGTACTTTAAGCTCAAAAGAGGAGGAAAAGTTATCATTGCTTGAAGCAAAAAGACTCGAGGCATATTGGAGTGAAGGAATGCTTCTGAAAGGACAAGATAGAGGGCTTAAAAGAGCAACAACTGCTTCCCGCATTGGAAAAGAGTTTCACTAAATTACGATAATTGCCCGTACAGATCGATCATCTTTGAAAATTAAACTGTATTGATACAAGAAAAACCAGGAGATGAGCCATATATTCTTAGAAAGATCCAGAAGTCTATTTTCTGGAGAATTTTACGGTTCATCAAAATGATTTTTCTAGAGAAAGTTATAGAAGTTTTAGTAGACAAAGGTCAGGCTGTGCGGGCTGTGCGGGATTTCAGCGTGATTTTGGGCTTAAATCCCACATCTTACATCGGTTGGAAAACACATTTCTATATCTCACATCCCACATCGGATGGGAAACACATTGCACTCTTGGTATTTGCCTATATGAAACCCACTCCACTTTAGCTTTGAGCATCAATCGGAGCTCATCTGAAATCATCAAAGAGTGAATCCATAGGGCCTTTTGGAGCAATCCAGAAGGCCTTTAGGACGAATCCGAAGTATAATTTTGGAGGGCAAGCTAAGGAATCGCCGAAACTTTCGCTACCAAGGAGGAGATGATCGTTGAGAGGCCGGAGGCAACTCAAGGAAGCATGAGCTCCATGGCCGGCTAGTCTCCAAGCAAGGCGAAGGGATAAATCCTTAGGTGTAGCTGTTCTTATTTTCCTTTATTTGATTCAGTTGTAGTTTGGTATTATTTTCATTAAATATTGTTATGTTTTATTCTTTAATTTAATTAGTAGATTTTTATTAGTCCGGTGATTGCATGCTTCTTTTCCATATAAGTCTAGTCATGCTCTTCTTATGTGTATTTGTTTGGGTGTGATTGAGTCCGGTAGATCTCTTTTATAGATTTGTCCATTGCTGCGGTATTGTCATTTAGATATATCGTCGTCTCTTGATAATTTATAAGTTAGGTCATGTGTGCTTGAAAATAAAGTATAATTCATATCAATTACGTTAGGGTTTATACATGCACTTTAATTGAATATTTTCCGATTGCCTGTTTGGGATGTGAAACTTGCAATCGAGATAAAAACAACTGAATCAAGTTAGGATTAGGGTAACGAACCTAGGGAAGATTTTCGGAGCCTTGTTGTTTCTTTATTATATCCATCAAATCTATTTACACGATTACAATTTTCTCACAATTCAGATTTTGGCATTTGATCTCTATCGTTTGTGTTGAGGTTCACACCTTCTCTTGTCGTTATCTTGTTTCCCTGTGGAATTGACACCTCAAAGTTGTACTATAATTACCGCATTATGTTTTGGGCGTAATCAAATTTTGGCGCCGTTGCCGGGGAAACGCGCTTAAGTACAAGGAAGTTTGTCAACTTTGAGTGTGACGGTAGAAGAATTGTAAATATTTTTCTTTTCAGCAGTTTGTAAATACGGTAATATTTTTCTTTTACCTTAGTTCTGATTTTATGATATATTTTGTTTTATTTATTTCCCCTCTGATTCATTTGGTGTATGCTTTGATCGAGAGATTTGCTAGGTAGATTCACTAGAGGACCCGAACTAGAATTACCCTCTCCTTCCGAGTCTGATAGTGAACCCTCGCCTAGATCAACCAATAGTGGAAACCCAAGTGACAATTTAGAGGATTTTGTTAACATGGCCGATAACCTTAATGAGAATGTTGCTAGGACACTTCAGGATTACCTCCACCCTACACGCACAGCCACACCATCATGCATTATGTTTCCAGCCAATACTCGCCAATTAGATCTTAAACCATGGATGATTCAATTACTCCCTACATTTCATGGCTCGGATATTGAAAACCCATATGTGCACATTAGAGAGTTTGAGGAAGTAGTCGCGACTTTTCTTAGTCAAGATGAAACCGATGACATTGTAAGGCTTAAGTTCTTTCCTTTCACTTTGAATAATAGAGCTAAGAGTTGGCTATACTCACTAAGACCATGATCTATTGGGTCGTGGACTGAGATGACTCGGGCTTTCTTTAACAAATACTTTCCCCAACATAAGACCAACGCTTTGAAAAGGCAAATCTCCACCTTTCCACAAAAGGATAGTGAGACCTTATATCAGTCTTGGGAGAGATTTAAGGAGTTATTAAGTATGTGCCCTCACCATGGATATGAGAGTTGGCGCTTGGTGAGCTATTTTTATGAGGGACTTACATATAGAGAGCACCAATTTGTAGAGATGATGTATAATGGTGGGTTCTTGGAGAAAGATCCTGATGAGGCCATAGAGTACCTCAATGAGCTTGCTGAAAAAGCTCACACTTGGATTGGACCTAGTGCTACTGAGAGCACAAATAGGTCACGACCTATAGAGAACCCAAATGGTGGCGGAATTTACCATCTTAGGGAAGAGGATAACCTTAAAGCCAATGTCGAGATGCTCACTAGGGAACTAGAGATGTTAAAGACTAAGAGCTTAAAGCCAACACACGTGGTCAATCATGCAAAATCTTTTGAATCATGTTTTGTGTGTGGTGAGGTAGATCATCTCGCCCAAGAGTGTCCCACATTTGTTGAAATGAGAGGGATATATAAGGAATAATACAATGCCTTAGGCATATACAAAAAGCCTTTGACACCCTTCTCTGATACTTATAATCCGGGATGGCGAAATCATCCCAATTTCAGCTGGAAGTCTAAAAACCAGCAGCTTGCACAAACCCCTGCACCATATCATGCACTTGTGTCTTCTAGGAGTTCTTTAGAAGACACTTTACATGCTTTTATTGAGGCACAGGGTAAGACTAATAAAAGACTTGAATCGTTAATTGTGCAGGTTGTTGAAGAACATAAAGAGATAAAGAGCCAAGTGTCCAAGTTGATGAGCTACTTGAATGTGACTGAGCGAGGTAAGTTCCATTCTCAAGCTCAGTCCACACCCCATGGTCAGCACCTAGCACAAAAGAATTTGAAGGAGGTGAATGCCATTGAGACACTGAGGGGTAAGTCATTACGCATCCTAACAATGGAAAAATCAGAGGATGTGGATGAAAGCCATCAAACACAAGCATACATGATTGACTCATTCATGGAAAAGGTCCAGCACCTTAATCCATTTGAGTCCACCCTCATCCATGGCTTCACCAAAGCATACATCGAGCCAGGATTTGCAGATGTTACTGATGACATTCTTGAGGCCCCCCAAAAGCATAGAAGCACCAAATTTGGCAATGAAGCAGTGGTAGATGCATTCAACCTATGTTTTTCAAGGAGGGAATAAGAGTGTCTAGCTGAAGACGTAAAACTTAGCGCTCATGGGAGGCAGCCCACAACGTATCCTTTTATTTTTATTGTTTTTCGTATTTCTTTTTTCTCTTGTTTATTATTATTATCTTGCTGTTTTCCAGTTTTACTTTCACATTTTTTTTTCAGGGACAAAAATACGAAGCAGTTCAAATGGTGGAGCATAATTTTCAGCTTCTGTGCACCTTTGGTTACAAAGGGAGTTTTCTTTACCTTTTCTTTAACATTGAGGACAATATAATTTTTCAGTTGGGGGTGGAGGAAACATATTCTTTTTCTTTCATTGAACTGCTTGGTGTCATCTTTTTTTTTGTTTAACATGTTTTGTGTTAGCGTTAGAGTCAATTTACATGTCAATGATATGAGCATAATTGAGATAGCAGATAGCATGTAGAAGAAGTAAAATCTTGCTTCGGTTTGAAATTAATTTAAGTATCAATCTTCATTTGGTTTGAGACTCTAGTTTGTGGTAAGATTGTATGATTAGTCTTAAACATTTAGAGAAATTTTATGTGTGATTGTTTTATGAATACTTTTGCGGTCTTGACAAGCTCTAGAACTTACTTGATAATCACTTGAGGCGAATTCCTAGGATGCACACTACTTAGGATATGATATAGGCCATTTTTGAACCGTTTGAGCCTTCTAAACTTATCATTGCTATATTTATCACTAGTCACCAATTTGAGCCTTTTTCTTGAAAAGAAAAATTGAGCCTTGTTTCTTTCAATAAACTATCTACTTACCTTTATGAGCCTAAAAATATTTTATCCTTACCTTTCTTTTAAAAGAACTTAGTTATACACATTTGTTGAGAAGCACTCAAGAGGAGTAAGGATGAAAGTATGAAAAAAAATTTACTACCATAGCCCAAATACATTAAAGGAGATAAGTTGGGGGTTGTGGAAAAGAAAAGAAAAAAATGAAAAAGAAGATGAATGGTTATGTGCCAAAAATAAAATAAAAAAATTAGAATTATGCCAAAGAAAGAAGAAAGAAAGAAAAGAAAAAAATGGTGATTTGTTGAAAGAAATGCTCGAAAAATGGTTGAAAGAGTTGGGTGTTGAAGTAAGGTTATCCAGTGCTTAAAGAGTTGTGTTAAAAACTAAGAGATTAAGTTCTTCTACTTGTTGAATCCTTCCCGTTCTTTCTTAACCTTTACCTTAGCCTAACGTTACAAGCTTATTAAAGACCTTTTGATCCAATGTAGTGTGATTTTTCTACAATAGTGGAGAGTGATTTGAAAAGTGAGCCTATGGAGCTTGTTTTTGTGATTAATGTCACGCAATTTATTATGTTTTTAGAGGCCAAAACTTGTATTCATGAATGTTATGCATAAAATCATATGGGTGTTCGGATTAATGGTTTGTGGTAAGATGGATGTTAAGAGTCAATAACGATTTTAAGATTGATGTTTGGACTACTTTTGGACTTAGGTGAAATTTAATGATTCTATGTGCCGTATGTTATGTGCAATTTTTGAGACAAAAAGTGAATTACTCTTGGTTCAACGCTAGCATTGCTTTACTTTGTTTTTAACTCTTACCATAGAATTCATCTCTTATTTTCGCTTGAATTGTTAGGGACTAGCAATAAGCTAGTTGGGAGTTGTGATGAGAGTCATAAAATGCATCTTAACAGTACTTAATTGTTAGCATTTTAGGGTTGATCTAGGTTTTAATTGCACTTTTATACGTTAACAACTCTAAAGTATCATTCTTGGATCATTGATCTACTTCGGTGCATTTTCAGGTACTTTAAGCTCAAAAGAGGAGGAAAAGTTATCATTTCTTGAAGCACAAAGACTTGAGGCATATTGGAGTGAAAGAATACTTCCGGAAGGACAAGATGGAGGGCTTAAAAGAGCAACAACTGCTTCCCGCATTGGAAAAGAGTTTCACTAAATTGCGAGAATTACCCGTACAGATTAATCATTTTGAAAATTAAACTGTATTGATACAAGAAAAACAAGGAGATGAACCATATATGCTTAGAAAGATCTGGAAGTCTATTTTCTGGAGAATTTTACAATTCATTAAAAGGATTTTTCTAGAGAAAGTTATGGCAGTTTTAGTAGACAAAGGTCAGGCTGTGCGGGATTTCAGCGTGATTTTGGGCTTAAATCCCACATCCCACATCGGTTGGAAAACACATTTCTATATCCCACATCGGATGGGAAACACATTGCACTCTTGGTATTTGCCTATATAAAACCCACTCCACTTTAGCTTTGAGCATCAATCGGAGCTCATCTGAAATCATCAGAGAGTGAATCCAGAGGGCCTTTAGGAGCAATCCAGAGGGCCTTTAGGACGTATCCAAAGTATAATTTTGGAGGGCAAGCTGAGGAATCACCGAAGCTTTCTCTACCAAGGAGGAGATGATCGTTGAGAGGCCGAAGGCAACTCAAGGAAGCATGAGCTCCATGGCCGGCTAGTCTCCAAGCAAGGCGAAGGGATGAATCCCCAGGTGTAGTTGTTCTTATTTTCCTTTATTTGATTCAGTTGTAGTTTGATATTATTTTCATTAAATATTGTTATGTTTTATTCTTTAATTTAATTAGTAGATTTTTATTAGTCCGGTGATTGCATGCTTCTTTTCCATATAAGTCTAGTCATGCTCTTCTTATGTGTATTTATTTGGGTGTGATTGAGTCCGGTAGATCTCTTTTATAGATTTGTCCATTGCTGAGGTATTGTCATTTAGATATATCATCGTCTCTTGATAATTTATAAGTTAGGTCATGTGTTCTTGAAAGTAAAGAATAATTCATATCAATTACATTAGGGTTTATACATGTGCTTTAATTGAATATTTGTTGATTGCCTGTTTGGGATGTGAAACTTGCAATTGAGATAAAAACAACTGAATCAAGTTAGAATTAGGGCAACGAACTTAGGGAGGATTTCTGGAATCTTATTGTTTCTTTATATATTATCCATCAATTATTTACACAATTTTCATACAATCAACAATTCAGATTCTGGCATTTGATCTTTATCGTTTGTGTTGAGGTTTACACCTTCTTTTGTAATTAGTTTGTTTCCTTGTGTAATCGACACCCAAAAGCTGTACTACAATACTGCGTTATATTTTGGGCGTAATCAAGGACCAGTGGAGTAATCCATCTGTTCATCCTTGGAGACATAAGTCCGAGCACAGAGGAAGCAATCCATCTGCTCGGACCTTGGAGCAAACCATCTGTTTGGCCATGGAGACATGAGTCAGAGGACAGAAAGAGCAATCCAGCTGCTCGGCCCTTGGAGCTAATGGGCCGAGGACCAGTGGGTCAATCCATCTGTTCAGTCGAGGACAGAAAGAGCAATCCAGCTGCTCGGACCTTGGAGCTAGTGGTTCGAGGACCAGTGGAGCAATCCATCTGTTCGGCCTTGGAGACATGAGTCCGAGAACAGAAGGAGCAATCTAGCTGCTCGGACCTTAGAGCTAATGGGCCGAGGACCAGTGGAGCATTTCATCTATTTGGCCTTGGTGACATAAGTTTAAGGATAGAAGGAGCAATCTATCTGTTCTTCCTTAGAGATATAAGTCCGAGGACAGAAGGAGCAATCCATCTATTCGGCCTTAGAGATATGAGTCCGAGGACAGAATCAGCAATCCATCTGTCCATACCTTGGAACTAATAGGCCAAGGACCAGTGGAGCAATCCATTTATTCAGCCTCGGACACATGAGTTCGATGACAGAAAGAGCAATCCATCTGCTCGGACCTTGGAGCTAATGGGCCAAGGACCAATGGAGCAATCCATCTGTTTGGCCTTGGAGACATGAGTTCGAGGATAGAAGGAGCAATCCATCTACTCGAACCGTGGATCAAACAGGCCAAGGACCAGTGGAGCAATCTATATGTTCGGCCTTAGGGACATGAGTCCGTGGACAGAAGGAGCAATCCGTCTGCTTGGACCTTGGAGCTAATGGGCCGAGGACTAGTGGAGCAATCCATTTGTTCGATCTTAGAGACATGAGTCAGATGACAGAAGGAGCAATCCATCTGCTCAAACCTTGGAGCTAATTGGCCGAGACCAGTGGGGCTTTCCATTTGTTCGGCCTTGGAGACATGAGTTTGAGGACAGAAGGAGCAATCCATCTGCTCGAACCTTTGAGCTAATGGGCTGAGGACCAGTGAAGCAATCAATCTGTTCGACCTTGGAGACATGAGTCCGAGGACAGAAAGAGCAATCCAGCTTCTTAGACCTTTGATTTAATGGGCCGAGGACCAGTGGGGCATTCCATCTGTTCGGCCTTGGAGACATTAGTCCGAGGATAGAAAGAGTAATTCATCTACTCTAACCTTTAAGCTAATGGGCTAAGGACCAGTGGAGCAATCTATCTGTTTTGTCTTGGAGACATAAGTCCGAGGATAGAAGGAGCAATCCATCTGTTCGACCGTGGAGACATAAGTCCGACGGCAGAATGGGCAATTCATCTTTTCGACCTTGGAGATATGAGTCCGAGGACAGAAAGAGTAATCAATCTACTCAGATCTTGGAGCTAATGGGTCAAGGACCAGAGGCGCAATCCATCTGTTCGGCCTTGGAGACATGAGTCCGAGGATAAAAGGAGCAATCAATCTGCTCGGACCTTGGAGCTAATGGGTCTAGGACCAGTTGGGCATTCCATCTGTTTGGCCTTGGAGACATGAGTCCAAGGACAGAAGAAGGAATCCATCTGCAGGGACTTTTGAGCTAATGGGCTAAGGACCAGTGAAGCAATCCATCTATTCGGCCTTACAGACATGAGTCCGATGACAGAATGAGTAATCCAGCTTCCAGGACCTTGGAGCTAATGGGCCGAGGACCAGTGGGTCAATCCATCTGTTCAGCCTTGGAGACATGAATCCGAGGACAGAAAGAGCAATCCAGCTGCTCGTACCTTGGAGCTAGTGGGCCGAGGACCATTGGAGTAATCCATCTGTTCGGCATTGGAGACATGAGTCCGCGAACAGAAGTAGCAATCCAACTGCTCGGACCTTGGAGCTAATGGGCCGAGGACCAGTGGAGCAATCCATCTGTTCGGCCTTGGTGATATAAGTCTGAGGATAGAAGGAGCAATCTATCTGTTCGACCTTGGAGACATAAGTCCGAGGACAGAAGTTGCAATCCATCTATTCGGCCATAGAGATATGAGTCTGAGGACAGAATAAGCAATCGATATGTCTAGACCTTGGAACTAATAGGCTAAGGACCAGTGGAGCAATCCATCTATTCGGCCTTGGACACATGAGTCTGAGGACAGAAAGAGCAATCTATGTGCTCGGACCTTGGAGCTAATCGGCCGAGGACCAGTGGAGCAATCCATCTGTTCGGCCTTGGAGACATGAGTCCGAGAACAGAAGGAGCAATCTAGCTGCTCGAACCTTGGAGCTAATGGGCCGAGGACCAGTGGAGCAATCCATCTGTTCTGCTTTGGAGACATATGTCCGAGGATAGAAGGAGCAATCCATCTACTCGAACAGTGGAGCAAACGGGCCAAGGACCAGTGGAGCAATTTATATGTTTGGCTTTAGGGACATGAGTCCGGGGACAGAAGGAGCAATCAATCTGCTTGGACCTTGGAGCTAATGGGCCGAGGACTAGTGGAGCATTCAATTTGTTCGGTCTTGGAGACATGAGTTAGAGGACAGAAGGAGCAATCCATCTGCTCAAACCTCGGAGCTAATTGGCTGAGACTAGTGGGGCTTTCCATTTGTTCGGCCTTGGAGACATGAGTCTGAGGACAAAAGGAGCAATCCATCTGCTCGGACCTTTGAGCTAATGGGCTGAGGACCAGTGGCGCAATCAATTTGTTCGACCTTGGAGACATGAGTCCGAGGACAGAAAGAGTAATCCAGCTTCTTAGACCTTGGAGCTAATGGGCCGAGGACCAGTGGGGCATTCCATCTGTTTGGCCTTGGAGACATTAGTCCGAGGACAGAAAGAGTAATCCATCTACTCGGACCTTTAAGCTAATGGGCTGAGGACCAGTGGAGTAATCTGTCTGTTCGGCCTTGGAGACATAAGTCCGAGGACAGAATGAGCAATCCATCTGTTCGGCCGTGGAGACATAAGTCCGAGGACAGAAGGAGCAATTCATCTTTTCGGCCTTGGAGATATGAGTCTAAGGACAGAAAGAGCAATCTATCTGCTCAGATCTTGGATCTAATGGGTCGCGGACCACTGGAGCAATCCATCTGTTCGGCCGTGGAGATATGAGTCCGAGGACAGAAGAAGCAACCCATCTGTTCGGCCGTGAAGATATAAGTCCGAGGATAGAAGGAGCACTTAATCTGTTTGCCCTTGGAGATATGAGTCCGAAAACAGAGGGAGCAATCCATCTGCTCAAACTTTAGAGACAATGGACCTAGGACTAGTGGGGCAATCCATCTATTCAGCCTTGGAGACACGAGTCCTAGCACAGAAGGAGCAATCTGTCTGCTCGGACCTTGGAGCTAATGGGCCAAGAACCAGTGGGACATTCCATCTGTTCGGCCTTGGAGATATGAGTCCGAGGACAGAATGAGCAATCCAGCTTCTCAGACCTTGGAGCTAATGGGTCGAGGACCAGTAGGGCATTCTATTTGTTCGGCCTTAGAGACATGAGTCCGAGGACAGAAAGAACAATCTATCTGTTCGGCCTTGGAGACATGAGTCCGAGGACAGAAAGAGTAATCCAGCTGCTCGACCCTTGGAGCTAATAGGCTGAGGACCAGTGTGTCAATCCATCTGTTCAGCCTTTGTGACATGAGTCCGAGGACAGAAAGAGCAATCCAGCTGCTCCGACCTTGGAGCTAGTGGGCCTAGGACCAGTGGAGCAATCCATCTGTTTAGCCTTGGAGACATTAGTCTTAGAGCAGAAGGAGCAATCCAGCTGCTCAGACGTTGGACCTAATGGGCCGAGGACCAGTAGAGCAATCCATCTGTTCGGCCTTGGTGACATAAGTCTGAGGACAGAAGGAGCAATCTATTTGTTCGGCCTTGGAGACATAAGTCTGAGGATAGAAGGAGCAATCCATCTATTCAGCCTTGGAGATATGAGTCCGAGAACAGAATAAGCAATCTATCTGTCTAGACCTTGGAACTAATAGGCCGAGGATCAGTGGAGCAATCCATCTATTCGGCCTTAGACACATAAGTCCGAGGACAGAAAGAGCAATCCATCTGCTTGGACCTTGGAGCTAATGGGCCGAGGACCAGTGGAGCAATCCATCTGTTCGGCTTTGGAGACATGAGTCCGAGGATAGAAGGAGCAATCCATTTGCTCGGACCCTGGAGCTAATGGGCTGAGGACCGATGGAGCAATCCATCTGTTCTGCTTTGGAGACATGTGTCCGAGGATAGAAGGAGCAATCCATCTGCTTGGACCTTAGAGCAAATGGGCCAAGGACCAGTGGAGTAATCTATATGTTCGGCTTTAGGGACATGAGTTCGTGGACAGAAGGAGCAATCCGTCTACTCAAACCTTGGAGCTAATTGGCCGAGACCAGTGGGGCTCTCCATTTGTTCGGCCTTGGAGACAAGAATCTGAGGACAGAAGGAGCAATCCGTCTGGTCGGACCTTTAAGCTAATGGGTTGAGGACCAGTGGAGCAATCCATATGTTCGACCTTAGAGACATGAGTCTGAGGACAGAAAGAGCAATCCAGCTTCTTAGACCTTGGAGCTAATGGGCCGAGATCCAGTGGGGCATTCCATCTGTTCGACCTTGGAGACTTTAGTCCAAGGATAGAAAGAGTAATCCATCTACTCGGACCTTTGAGCTAACGGGCTGAAGACTAGTGGAGCAATCTGTCTATTCTGTCTTAGAGACATAAGTCCGAGGATAGAAGGAGCAATCCATCTGTTCGGCCGTGGAGACATAAGTCCAAGGACAGAATGACCAATTCATCTTTTCGACCTTAGAGATATGAGTCTAAGGACAGAAAGAGAAATCCATCTGCTCAGATCTTGGAGCTAATGGGTCGAGGACCAGTGGAGCAATCCATCTGTTCGGCCTTGGAGACATGAGTCTGAGGATAAAAGGAGCAATCCATCTGCTCGGACCTTAGAGCTAATGGGCCTAGGACTAGTGGGGCATTCCATCTGTTCGGCCTTGGAGACAAGAGTCCGAGGACAGAAAAAGGAATCCATCTGCAGGGACTTTTGAGCTAATGGGCTGAGGACCAGTGGAGCAATCCATCTATTCGGCCTTAGAGACATGAGTCCGATGACAGAATGAGTAATCCAGCTTCCAGGACCTTGGAGCTAATGGGCCGATGACCAGTTGGTCAATCCATCTGTTCATCCTTGGAGACATGAGTCCTAGGGCAGAAAGTGAAATCCAGCTACTCGGACCTGGGAGCTAGTGGGCCGAGGACCAGTGGAGCAATCCATCTATTCGGCCTTGGAGACATGAGTCCGAGAACAGAAGGAGTAATCTAACTGCTCGGACCTTGGAGCTAATGGGCCGAAGACCAGTGGAGCAATCCATCTGTTCGGCCTTGGCGACATAAGTTTGAGGATAGAAGGAGTAATCTATCTGTTCGGCCTTGGAGACATAAGTCCGAGGACAGAAGGAGCAATCCATCTATTCGGCCTTGGAGATATAAGTCTGAGGACAGACTAAGCAACCCATATGTCCAGACCTTGGAACTAATAGGCCGAGGACCAGTGCAACAATCCATATGTTCGGCCTTGGACACATGAGTTTGAGGACAGAAAGAGCAATTCATCTGCTCGGACCTTGGAGCTAATGGGCCGAGGACTAGTGGAGCAATCCATCTGTTCGGCCTTGGAGACATGAGTCTGAGGACAGAATGAGCAATCCATCTGCTCGGACCCTAGAGCTAATGGGTCGAGGACCAGTGGAGCAATCCATCTGTTCTGCTTTGGAGACATCTGTCCGAGGATAGAATGAGCAATCTATCTGTTCGAACCATGGAGCAAACGGGCCAACGACCAGTGGAGCAATCTATATGTTCGGTCTTAGGGACAAGAGTCCATTGACAGAAGGAGCAACCATCTGCTTGGACCTTGGAGCTAATGGGCCAATAACTAGTGGAGCAATCCATCTGTTCGGTTTGAGTCATGTGTTAGAGGACAGAATGAGCAATCCATCTGCTCAAACCTTGAAGCTAATTGGCGGAGACCAGTGGGGCTTTCCATCTGTTCCGGCTTGGAGACATAAGTCCGAGGACAGAAGGAGCAATTCATCTGTTCGGCATTAGAGATATGAGTCCGAGGACAGAAAGAGCAATCCATCTATTTAGATCTTAGAGCTAATGGGTCGAGGACCAGTGGTGCAATCCATCTGTTCGGCCTTAGAGACATGAGTCCGAGGACAAAAGAAGCAATCCATCTGTTCGGCCATGGAGACATAAGTCCGATGACAGAAGGAGCAATTCATCTGTTCGGCCTTGGAGATATGAGTCCGAGGACAGAAGGTGCAATCCATCTGCTTGGATCTTAGAGCTAATGGGTCGAGGACCAGTGGAGCAATCCATCAGTTCAGCCTTGGAGACATGAGTCCGAGGACAGAAGGAGCAATCCATCTGCTCGGACCTTGGAGCTAATGGCCCTAGGATTAGTGGAGCAATCCATCTGTTCGGTATTGGAGATATGAGTCCAAGGACAGAAGGAGCAATCTAACTGCTCAAACCTTAGAGCAAATGGGCCTAGGACTAGTGGGGCATTCCATCTGTTCGGTCGTGGTGACCTAAGTCCGAGCACAGAAGGAGCAATCTATCTGCTCGGACCTTGGAGCTAATGGGCCTAGGACCAGTAGGGCATTCCATCTGTTCGGCCTTGGAGAAATGAGTCTGAGGACAGAAGAAACAATCCATCTGCTCGGACTTTTGAGCTAATGAGCTGAGGACCAGTGGAGCAATCCTTCTATTCGGACTTAGAGACATGAGTCTGATGACAAAAAGAGTAATCCAGCTTCTCGAACCTTGGAGCTAATAGGCCAAGGACTGGTGGGGCATTCTATCTGTTCAGCCTTGGAGATATTAGTCAAAGGACAGAAAGAGCAATCCATCTGCCTAGACCTTTTAGCTAATGGGCTGAGGACCAGTGGAGCAATCTATCTGTTCGGCCTTAGAAACATAAGTCTGAGGATAGAAAGAGCAATTCATCTGTTCGACCTTGGAGATATGAGTCCAAGGACAGAATGAGCAATCAATTTGCTCGGATCTTAGAGCAAATGGGTCGAGGACCAGTGGAGCAATCCATATGTTCGGCCTTGGAGACATAAGTCCCAGGACAGAAGGAGCAATCCATCAGCTCGGATCTTGGAGCAAATGGGCCGAGGACCAGTGGAGTAATCCATCTGTTTGGCCCTGGAGACATGTGTCTGAGGACAGAAAGAGCAATCCATCTACTCGGATCTTGGAGCTAATAGCCCTAGGATCATTGGAGCAATCCATCTGTTCGGCCTTGGAGACATGAGTCTGAGGACAGAAGGAGCAATCCATCAGCTCAAACCTTAGAGCTAATGGGCCTAGGACTAGTGGGGCAATCCGTCTATTCGGCCTTGGAGATATGAGTCCTAGCACTGTAGGAGAAATCTTTCTGCTCGGACCTTAGAGCTAATCGGCCTAGGACCAGTGGGGCATTCCATCTGTTCGGCCTTGGAGATATGAGTCCGAGCACAGAAGGAGCAATCTATCTTATCGGACCTTAGAGCTAATGGGCCTAAGACTAGTGGGGCATTCCATCTGTTCAGCCTCAGAGACATGAGTCTCAGGACAGAAGAAGCAATCCATCTACATGGACTTTTGAGCTAATGGGCTGAGGACCAGTGGAGCAATCCGTCTATTCGGCCTTAGAGACATGAGTCCGATGAGAGAATGAGTAATCCCGCTTCCAGGACCTTGGAGCTAATGGGCCGAGGACCAGTGGGTCAATCCATCTGTTCAGCCTTGGAGACATGAGTCCGAGGACAAAAAGAGCAATCCAGCTGCTCGGACCTTAGAGCTAGTGGGCCGAGGACAAATGGAGCAATCCGTCTGTTCGGCCTTGGAGACATGAGTCCGAGAACAGAAGGAGCAATCAAACTGCTTAGACCTTGGAGCTAATAGGCCAAGGTCCAGTGGAGCAATCCATCTGTTCGGCCTTGGTGACATAAGTCTGAGGATAGACGGAGCAATCTATCTGTTCGGCCTTGGAGACATAAGTGCGAGGACAGAAAGAGCAATCCATCTATTCGGCCTGGGAGATATGAGTCTGAGGACAGAATAAGCAATCCATATGTCCAGACCTTAGAACTAATAGGCCGAGGACCAGTGCAGCAATCCATATGTTCGGCCTTGGACACATAAGTCCGAGGACAGAAAGAGCAATCCATCTGCTCGGACCTTGGAGCTAATGGGCCGAGGACCAGTGGAGCAATCCATCTGTTCGGCCTTGGAGACATGAGTCCGAGGACAGAAGGAGAAATCCATCTGCTCGGACCCTGGAACTAATGGGTTGAGGACCAGTGAAGCAATCAATATGTTTTGCTTTGGAGACATGTGTTCGAGGATAGAAGGAGCAATCCATCTGTTCGAACCACAGAGCAAACGGGCCAAGGACCAGTGGAGCAATCTATATCTTCGGCCTTAGGGACAAGAGTCTGTGGGCAGAATGAGCAATCTATCTGCTTGGACCTTGGAGCTAATGGGCCACGGACAAGTGGAGCATTCCATCTGTTCGGTCTTGGAGATTTGTGTCAGAGGACAGAAGGAGCAATCTATCTGCTCAAACCTTGAAGTTAATTGGCCGAGACCAGTGGGGATTTCCATTTGTGTGACCTTGGAGACATGAGTCTGAGGACAGAAAGAGCAATCCATATGCTCGGACCTTTGAGCTAATGTGCTGAGGACCAGTGGAGCAATCCATATGTTCGACCTTGGAGACATGAGTCCGAGGACAGAAAGAGCAATCCAGCTTCTTAGACCTTGGAGCTAATGGGCCGAGGACCAGTGGGGCATTTTATCTGTTCAGCCTTGGAGACAGTAGTCCGAGGACAAGAAGAGTAATCCATCTGCTCGGACCTTTAAGCTAATGGGTAGAGGACCAGTGGAGCAATCTGTCTATTTAGCCTTGGAAACATTAGTCCGAGGACAGAAAGAGCAATTCATCTGTTCGGCAGTGGAGATATGAGTCCGAAGACAGAGAGAGCAATCCATCTACTTAGATCTTGGAGCTAATGGGTCAAGGACCAATGGCGCAATCCATCTATTCGGCCTTGGAGACATGAGTACGAGGACAGAAGAAGCAATCCATCTATTCGGCCATGGAGACATAAGTCCGAGGACAGAAGGAGAAATTCATCTGTTCGGCCTTGAAGATATGAGTCTGATGACAGAAGGTGCAATCTATCTGCTCGGATTTTGGAGCTAATGGGTCATGGACCAGTGGAGCAATCCATCAGTTCGGCCTTGGAGACATGAGTCTGAGGACAGAATGAGCAATCCATCTGCTCGGACCTTGGAACTAATGGCCCTAGGATCAGTGGAGCAATCCATCTATTCGGCATTGGAGACATGAGTTCGAGGACAGAATGAGCAATCTATCTGCTCAAACCTTAGAGCTAATGGGCCTAGGACTAGTGGGGCATTCCATCTGTTCGGCCGTGGAGACCTGAGTCAGAGCACAGAAAGAGCAATCTATCTGCTCAGACCTTGGAGCTAATGGGCCTAGGACCAGTGGGGCATTCCATCTGTTCGGCCTTGGAGACATGAGTCCGAGGATAGAAGAAACAATCCATCTGCTCGGACTTTTGAGCTAATGAGCTGAGGACCAGTGGAGTAATCCTTCTATTCAGCCTTAGAGACATGTGTCCGATGACAGAAATATTAATCCAGCTTCTCGGTCCTTGGAGCTAATGGGCCGAGGACCGGTGGGGCATTCCGTCTGTTTGGCCTTGGAGATATTAGTCCGAGGACAGAAAGAGCAATCCATCTGCTCAGACCTTTTAGCTAATGGGCTGAGGACCCGTGGAGTAATCTATTTGTTCGGCCTTGGAAACATAAGTCCAAGGATAGAATGAGCAATTCATCTGTTAGACCTTGGAGATATGAGTCCAAGGACAGAAGGAACAATCCATCTACTCGGATCTTGGAGCTAATGGGTCGAGGACCAGTGGAGCAATCCATCTGTTCGGCCTTGGAGACGTAAGTCCGAGGACAGAAAGAGCAATCAATCTGCTCAAATCTTGGAGCTAATGGGTCGAGGACCAGTGGAGCAATCCATCTGTTCGGCCTTGGAGACATGAGTCTAAGGACAGAATGAGCAATCCATCTGCTCGGACCTTGGAGCTAATGGCCCTAGGATCGGTGGAGCAATCCATCTGTTCGGCCTTGGAGACATGAGTCTGACCACAGATGGAGCAATCAATCTGCTCGGACCTTGGAGCTAATGGGCCTAGGACCAGTGGGGCATTCTATCTGTTCGGCCTTAGAGACATGAGTCCGAAGACAGAATGAGTAATCTATCTATTCGGCCTTGGAAATATTAGTCCGAGGGCAGAAGGAGCAATCAATTTGCTCGGACCTTGGAGCTAATGGGTTGAAGATCAGTGGAGCAAACCATCTGTTTGGCCTTGGAGACATGAGTCTGAGGACAGAAGGAGCAATTCATCTTCTCAAACCTTGGAGCTAATGGGCTGAAGACCAGTGGCGCATTCCATCTGTTCAGCCTTGGAGACATGAGTCCGATGATAGAAGGAGCAATCCATATGCTCAGACCTTTGAGCTAATGAGCTGAGGACCAGTGCAGCAATCCATCTGTTCGGACTTGGAGACATGAGTCTGAGAACAGAAAGAGCCATCCAGCTTCTCGGACCTCGGAGTTAATGGGCCGAGGACCAGTGGGGCACTATATCTGTTTGGCCTTGGAGACATGAGTCCGAGGATAGTAGGAGCAATCCATCTGCTTAGACCTTTGAGCTAATAGGCTGAGGAACAGTGGAGCAATCCATCTGTTCGGCCTCAGAGACATGAGTCCGAGGACAGAAAGAACAATCCATCTACTCGGACCTTTGAGCTAATGGGTTGGGGACCAGTGGAGCAATCTATCTGTTCGACCTTGGAAATATAAGTTCAAGGACAGAAAGAGCAATCCATCTGTTCGACTTTAGAGACATAAGTTTGAGGACAGAACGAGCAATTCATTTGTTCGGCCTTGGAAATATGAGTCCGAGGACAGACAAAACAATCCATCTGCTTGGATCTTGGAGCTAATGGGTCGAAGATCAGTGGACCAATTTATATGTTCGGCCTTGGAGACATGAGTCCGAGGATAGAAGGAGCAATCCATCTGCTCGGACCTTGGAGCTATTGGGCCTAGGATCAGTGGAGCAATCCATCTGTTCGGCCTTGGAGACATGAGTCCGAGGACAGAAAGTGCAATCCATCTGCTCAAACCTTAAAGCTAATGGGCCTAGGACTAGTGGGGCATTCCATCTGTTCGGCCTTAGAGACATGAGTCCGACCACAGATAGAGCAATCATTCTGCTCGGACCTTGGAGCTAATGGGCCTAGGACTAGTAGGGCATTCCATCTGTTCGGCCTTGGAGACATGAGTCCGAGGACAGAAGGAGCAATCTATCTATTTGGCCTTGGAAATATTAGTCCGAGGGCAGAAGGAGCAATCAATCTGCTCGGACCTTGGAGCTAATGGGTTGAAGATCAGGGGAGCAAACCATCTGTTTGGCCTTGGAGACATGAGTCTGAGGACAGAAGGAGCAATTCATTTTCTCAAACCTTGGAGCTAATGGGCTGAAGACCAGTGACGCATTCCATCTATTCAGCCTTGGAGACATGAGTCCGATGATAGAAGGAGCAATCCATATGCTCAGACCTTTGAGCTAATGAGCTGAGGACCAGTGCAGCAATCCATCTGTTCGGACTTGGAGACATGAGTCTGAGGACAGAAAGAGCCATCCAGCTTCTCGGACCTCGGAGTTAATGGGCTGAGGACCAGTGGGGCACTATATCTGTTTGGCCTTGGAGACATGAGTCCGAGGATAGTAGGAGCAATCCATCTGCTTAGACCTTTGAGCTAATAGGCTGAGGAACAGTGGAGCAATCCATCTGTTCGGCCTCAGAGACATGAGTCCGAGGACAGAAAGAACAATCCATCTACTCGGACCTTTGAGCTAATGGGTTGGGGACCAGTGGAGCAATCTATCTGTTCGACCTTGGAGATATAAGTTCAAGGACAGAAAGAGCAATCCATCTGTTCGACTTTAGAGACATAAGTTTGAGGACAGAACGAGCAATTCATTTGTTCGGCCTTGGAAATATGAGTCCGAGGACAGACAAAACAATCCATCTGCTTGGATCTTGGAGCTAATGGGTCGAAGATCAGTGGACCAATTTATATGTTCGGCCTTGGAGACATGAGTCCGAGGATAGAATGAGCAATCCATCTGCTCGGACCTTGGAGCTATTGGGCCTAGGATCAGTGGAGCAATCCATCTGTTCGGCCTTGGAGACATGAGTCCGAGGACAGAAAGTGCAATCCATCTGCTCAAACCTTAAAGCTAATGGGCCTAGGACTAGTGGGGCATTCCATCTGTTCGGCCTTAGAGACATGAGTCCGACCACAGATAGAGCAATCATTCTGCTCGGACCTTGGAGCTAATGGGCCTAGGACTAGTGGGGCATTCCATCTGTTCGGCCTTGGAGACATGAGTCCGAGGACAGAAGGAGCAATCTATCTATTTGGCCTTGGAAATATTAGTCCGAGGGCAGAAGGAGCAATCAATCTGCTCGGACCTTGGAGCTAATGGGTTGAAGATCAGTGGAGCAAACCATCTGTTTGGCCTTGGAGACATGAGTCTGAGGACAGAAGGAGCAATTCATTTTCTCAAACCTTGGAGCTAATGGGCTGAAGACCAGTGACGCATTCCATCTATTCAGCCTTGGAGACATGAGTCCGATGACAGAAGGAGCAATCCATATGCTCAGACCTTTGAGCTAATGGACTGAGGACCAGTGAAGTAATCCATCTGTTCAGACTTGGTGACATGAGTCCGAGGACAGAAAGAGCAATCCAGCTTCTCGGACCTTGGAGTTAATGGGCTGAGGACCAATGGGGCACTACATCTGTTTGGCCTTGGAGATATGAGTCCGAGGACAGTAGGAGCAATCCATCTGCTCAGACCTTTGAGCTAATGGGCTGAGGAACAGTGGACCAATCCATCTGTTCGGCCTTGGAGACATGAGTCAAAGGACAGAAAGAGAAATCCAGCTTCTTGGACCTTAGAGCTAATGAATCGAGGACCAGTGGGGCATTCCATCTGTTCGGCCTTAGAGACATGAGTCCGATGATAGATGGAGCAATCCATCTGCTCAGACCTTTGACCTAATGAGATGAGGAACAGAGGAGCAATCCATTTGTTCAGCCTTGGAGACATGAGTCTAAGGATAGAAAGAGCAATCCATCTTCTCGGACCTTTCAGCTAATGGGCTGAAGACCAGTGGAGCAATCTATCTGTTTAGCCTTGGAGATATAAGTCTAAGCATAGAAGGAGCAATCCATCTGTTTGGCCATGGGGACATAAGTCTGAGGATAAAAGGTGCAATTTATCTGTTTGGCCTTGGAGATATGAGACTAAGGACAGAAGGAGCAATCAATCTACTTGGAGATTAGAGCTAATGGGTCGAGGACCAGTGGAGCAATCCATATGTTCGGCATTGGAGACATGAGTCCGAGGACAGAAGAAGCAATCCATCTGCTCGGACCTTGGAGCTAATAGGTCAAGGACCAGAGGAGCAATCTATATGCTCGGCTTTGGAGACATGAGTCTGAGGATAGAAAGAGCAATCCAGCTTCTTGGACCTTGGAGCTAATGTGTCGAGGACCAGAGGAGCAATCCATATGTTCGACTTTGGAGACATGAGTCCGAGGACAGAAAGAGCAATCCAGCTTCTCGGACCTTGGAGCTAATGGGTCGAGGACCAGAGGAGCAATCTATATATTCGACTTTGGAGACATGAGTACGAGGACAGAAAGAGCAATCCAGCTTCTCAGACCTTGGAGCTAATAGGCCGTGGACCAGTGGGGAATTCCATCGGTTCGGCCTTGGAGATGTAAGTCCGAGGACAGAAAGAGTAATCCATCTTCTCAGACTTTTGAGCTAATGGGCTGAGGACCAGTGGAGCAATCCATCCGTTCAGCCTTAGAGACATAAGTCCAAGGACAGAAAGAGCAATCCAGCTTCTCGGACCTTGGAGCTAATGGGCTGAGGACCAGTGGAGCAATCCATCTGTTCGGCCTTGGAGACATAAATCTGAGGATAGAAAGAGTAATCCATCTGCTCAGACCTTGGAGCTAATGGGCCTAGGATCAGTGGAGCAATCCATCTTTTCGGCCTTAGAGACATGAGTCTGAGCATAGAATGAGCAATCCATCTGCTCATACTTTGGAGCTAATGGGCCTAGGACCAGTGGGGCATCCCATCTGTTCGACCTTGGAGACATGAGTCTAAGGACAGAAGAAGCAATCCATCTGTTCGGACCTTTGAGCTAATGGGCTGAGGACCAGTGAAGCAATCCATCTGTTCGGGATTGGAGACATGAGTCCAAAGACAGAAAGAGCAATCCAGCTTCTCGGACTTTAGAGCTAATGGGTCGTGGACCAGTGGGGCAATCCATCTATTCGGCTTTGGAGATATGAGTCCGAGGACAAAATTAGTAATCCAGCTTCTCGAATCTTGGAGCTAATGGGCCTAGGACAAGTGAGGCATTCCATCTGTTCAGCCTTGGAGACATGAGTCCGAGGACAGAATGAGCAATCTATCTGCTTGGACCTTTGAGCTACTGGGCTGAGGACCAGTGGAGTAATCCATCTGTTCTGCCTTGGAGATATAAATACAAGGACAGAAAGAGCAATCCAGCTTCTCGGACCTTGGAGCTAATGGGCCGTGGACCAGTAGGGCAGTCCATCTGTTCGGCCTTGGAGAAATGAGTCCGAGGACAGAATGACTTATCTATCTGCTCGGACTTTGGAGCTAATGGGGCGAGGACCAGTGGGGCATTCCATCTGTTCGGCCTTGGAGACATGTGTCCAAAGACAGAAGGAGCAATCTAGCTTCTCGGACCTTTGAGCTAATGGGCTGAGGAATAGATGAGCAATCCATCTGTTCGGCCTTGGAGTCATGAGTCTGAGGATAGAAAGAGCAATCTATCTCCTTGGACCTTTGAGCTAATGGGCTGAGGACCAGTGGAGTGATCTATCTGTTCGGCCTTGGAGACGTAAGTCCGAGGACAGAATAAGCAATCCATATGTTCGGCGTTAGAGACATGAGTCCGAGCATAGAAGGAGTACTCAATCTGCTCGGACCTTGGAATTAATGGGCCTAGGACCAGTGGGGCTTTCCATCTATTCGGCCTTAGAGATATGAGTTTGAGGACAGAAGGAGCAATCTATCTGCTTGGACCTTTGAGCTAATGGGCTGAGGACCAGTGGAGCAATCCATCTGTTCGGCCTTGGAGACATAAATCCGAGGATAGAAAGAGCAATCTAGCTTCTCGGACCTTGGAAATAATGGGCCGAGGACCAGTGGGGCATTCTATCTATTCTGCCTTGGAGACATGAGTCCAAGGATAGAATGAGTAATCTAGCTTCTCGGATCTTGGAGCTAATGGGTCGAGGACCAGTGAAGCAATCTAACTGTTCGGTCTTGGAGACATGAGTCCGAGGACTGAAGAAGCAATCCATCTGCTCAGACCTTGGAGCTAATGGGCCTAGGATCTATGGAGCAATCTATCTGTTCGGCTTTGGAGATATGAGTCCAAGGACAGAAAGAGCAATCCAGCTTCTTGACCTTGGAGCTAATGGGCCGTGGACCAGTGGGGCATTCCATCGGTTCGGCCTTGGAGACGTGAGTTCAAGGACAGAAGGAGCAATCCATCTTCTCATAATTTTGAGCTAATGGGTTAAGGACCAGTGGAGCAATCCATCTGTTCGGCCTTGGAGACATAAGTCCGAGGATAGAAAGAGCATTCCAGCTTCTCGGACCTTAGAGCTAATAGGTCGTGGACCAGTAGGGCAATCAATCTGTTCGACCTTGGAGACACGAGTCTGAGGACAGAATGACTTATCTATCTGCTCGGACGTTGGAGCTAAAGGGGCGAGGACCAGTGGGGCATTCAATCTGTTCGGCCTTGGAGACATGTGTTCGAGGACAGAAGGAGCAATCCATCTGTTCGACCATAGAGACTTGAGTCCGAGGATAGAAAGAGCAATCCAGCTTCTCAGACCTTGGAGCTAATGGGCCGCGGACCAGTGGGGAATTCCATCTGTAAGGCCTTGGAGATATGAGTCCGAAGACAAAAGGAGCAATCCATATACTCGGACTTTTGAGCTAATTGGCTGAGGACAAGTGGAGCAATCCATCTCTTCAGCCTTGGAGACATGAGTCTAGGATAGAATGAGCAATCCATTTTCTTGGATCTTGGAGCTAATGGGTCGAGGACCAGTGGGGCATTCCTTCTACTCGGCTTTGGAGACATGAGTCTGAGCATAGAAGGAGCAATCCGTCTTCTCAGAACTTTGAGCTAATGGGCCGAGGACCAGTGGGGCATTCGATCTGTAAGGCCTTGGAGACATGAGTCCGAGGACAAAAGGGGCAATCCATCTACTCGGACTTTTGAGCTAATTAGCTGAAGACAAGTGGAGCAATCCATCTGTAATGAGCAATTCAGCATTTCGGATCTTGGAGCTAATGGGTCGAGGACCAGTGGGGCATTCCATCTGTTCAGCTTTGGAGACATGAGTCCGAGGACAGAAGGAGCAATCCATCTTCTCAGACCTTTGAGCTAATCGGCTGAGGACCAGTGGAGCAATCCATCTGTTCGGCCTTAGAGACATAAGTCCGAGGACAGAAAGAGCAATCCAGCTTCTCAGACCTTGGAGCTAATGGACCGATGACCAGAGGGGCATTCCATCTTTTCGGCCTTGGAGGCATGAGTCCGAGGACAGAATGAGCAATCCAGCTTCTCAGATCTTGGAGATAATGGGTCGAGGATAAGTGGAGTAATCTATCTGTTTGACCTTGGAGATATGAGTCCGAGGATAGAAGGAGCAATCGATCTGCTCGGACCTTGGAGCTAACGGGCCTAGGATCAGTGGAGTAATCCATCTGTTCGACTTTGGGGACATATATCTGAGGACAGTAGGAGCAATCCATCTGCTCAAACCTTAGAGCTAATCTGCCTTGGACTAGTGGGGCATTACATCTGTTCGGCCTTGGAGACATGAATCAGAGGACAGAATGAGCAATCTAGCTTCTCGGACCTTAGAACTAATGGGTCGTGGACCAGTGGGGCATTCCATCTGTTCAGCCTTAGAGACATGAGTCCAAGGACAGAAGGAGCAATCTACCTATTCGGTCTTGGAAATATTAGTCCGAGAGCAGAAGTAGTAATTATTCTGCTCAGACCTTGGAGCTAATAAGTTGAAGATCAGTGGAGCAAACCATCTGTTTGGCCTTAAAGACATGAGTCCGAGGACAGAAGGAGCAATTCATCTGCTCAAACCTTAGAGCTAATGGGTTGAGGACCCGTGGGGCATTCCATTTGTTCCGCCTTGGAAACATGAGTTCGAGGACAGAAGGAGCAATCCATATACTCAGACCTTTGAGCTAATGGGCTGAGGACCAGTGCAGCAATCCATCTGTTTGGAACTAATGAGACTAAGATCAGTAGAGCAATCCATCTGTTCAGACTTGGAGACATGAATCTGAGGACAGAAAGAGCAATCCAGCTTCTCTGACCTTGGAGTTAATGGGCCGAGGACCAGTGGGGCATTCCATCTGTTCGGCCTTTGAGACATGAGTCAGAGGACAGAATGAGCAATCTATCTGCTCGGACCTTTGAGCTAATGGGTCGAGGACCATTGGAGTAATCCATCTGTTCGGACTTAGAGACATGAGTTCGAGGACAGAAAGAGCAACCTAGCTTCTCAGACCTTGGAGCTAATGGGACTAAGATTAGTGGAGCAATCCATCTGTTCGGTATTGGAGACATGAGTCTGAGGACAGAAGGAGTAATCCATCTGCTCAAACCTTAGAGCTAATGGGTCAAGGACCAGTGGGGCATTCCATCTGTTCAGCCTTGGAGAAATAAGTCCGAGCACAGAAGGAGCAATCAATCTGCTCGGACTTTAGAGCTAATGAACCTATGACCAGTAAGGCATTCTATCTGTTCGACCTTGGAGACATGAGTCCGAGGATAAAAAGAGCAATCCATCTACTCGGACCTTTGAGCTAATTGGCTGAGGACAAGTGGATCAATCTATTTGTTCGGCCTTGGAGACATGAGACCGAGGATAGAGAGAGCAATCCAGCTTCTCGAACCTTGGAGCTAATTGGCCGAGGACCAGTGGGGTATTCCATTTGTAAGGCATTGGAGACATGAGTCCGAGGACAAAAGGAGCAATCTATATGCTCAGACTTTTTAGCTAATTGACTAAGGACAAGTGGAACAATCCATCTGTTTGGCCTTGGAGACTTGAGTCAGAGGATAAAATGAGCAATCCAACTTCTCAGATCTTGGAGCTTATGGGTCGAGGACCAGTGGGGCATTCCATCTATTCGGCTTTGGAGATATAAGTCTGAGGATAGAAGGAGCAATCCATCTTATCAGACCTTTGAGTTAATGGGCTGAGGACCAGTGGAGTAATCCATCTGTTCGGCCTTGAAGACATAAGTTCAAGAACAGAAAGAGCAATCCAGCTTCTCGGACCTTGGAGCTAATAGGTCGATGACAAGTGGAGCATTCCATCTTTTCAGCCTTGGAGGTATGAGTCCGAGGACAGAATGAGCAATCCAGCTTCTCAAATCTTGGAGCTAATGGGTCGAGGACAAGTAGAGCAATCCATCTGTTCGGCCTTGGAGATATGAGTCAGATGACAGAATGAGTAATCCATCTGCTCGGACCTTGGAGCTAATGGGCCCAGGATTAGTGGATTAATCCATCTGTTCGGCTTTAGGGACATGAGTCTGAGGACAGAAGGAGCAATCCATCTGCTCAAACTGTAGAACTAATGTGCCTTGGACTAGTAGGGCATTCCATCTGTTCGGCCTTCGAGACACGAATCAGAGGACAGAATGAGCAATCTAGCTTCTCGGACCTTGGAGCTAATGGGCTGAGGACCAGTGGGGCATTCAATCTTTTCGGCCTAGGAGACATGAGTCCGAGGGCAGAAGGAGTAATCAATCTGCTCAAGCCTTGGAGCTAATAGGTTGAAGATCAGTGGAGCAAATCATCTGTTTGGCCTTGGAGACATGAGTCTGAGGACAGAAGGAGCAATTCATCTTCTCAAACCTTGGAGCTAATGGGCTGAAGACCAGTGGCGCATTCCATCTGTTCAGCCTTGGAGACATGAGTCCGATGATAGAAGGAGCAATCCATATGCTCAGACCTTTGAGCTAATGAGCTGAGGACCAGTGCAGCAATCCATCTGTTCGGACTTGGAGACATGAGTCTGATGACAGAAAGAGCCATCCAGCTTCTCGGACCTCGGAGTTAATGGGCCTAGGAACAGTGGGGCATTCCAACTATTCGGCCATGGAGACATGAGTCCGAGGACAGAAGGAGCAATCCATCTGCTCGGACCTTTGAGCTAATGGGATGAGGACCAGTGGAGAAATCCATCTGTTCGACCTTGGAGACATAAGTCCGAGGACAGAAAAAGCAATCCAGCTTCGTAGACCTTGGAGCTAATGGGCCGAGGACCAGTGGGGCATTCTATCTATTCTGCCTAGGAGACATGAGTCCGAGGATAGAACGAGCAATCCAGCTTCTCAGATCTTGGAGCTAATGGGTCGAGGACCAGTGGAGTAAACCAACTGTTCTAACTTGGAGACATGGGTCTGAGGACTGAAGGAGCAATCCATCTGCTCAGACCTTGGAGCTAATGGGCCTAGGATCAGTGGAGCAATCCATCTGTTCAGCCTTGGAGACATGAATCTGAGGACAGAAAGAGCAATCCAACTTCTCGGACCTTGGAGCTAATGGGCTGTGGACCAGTGGGGCAGTCCATCTGTTCGGCCTTGGAGACATGAATCCGAGGACAAAATGGCTTATCTATCTGTTTGGACCTTGGAGCTAATGGGCCAAGGACCAGTGGGGCATTCCATCAGTTCGGCCTTGGAGACACGAGTCCGAGGACAGAAGGAGCAATTCATCTGCTTGGAGCTTTGAGCTAATGGGCTGAGGACCAGTGGAGTGATCTATCTGTTCGGCCTTAGAGACATAAGTTCGAGGACAGAAGGAGTAATCCATCTGTTCGGCCGTGGAGATAAAACCCCGAGGATAGAATGAGCAATTCATCTGTTCGACCTTGGAGATATGAGTCCGAAGACAGAATGAGAAATTTATCTGCTCAGACCTTGGAGCTAATGGGTCGAGGACCAGTGGGGCAGTCCATCTGTTCGGCCTTGGAGACATGAATCCGAGGACAAAATGACTTATCTATCTGTTTGGACCTTTGAGCTAATGGGCTGAGGAACAGATGAGCAATCCATCTATTCGGCCTTGGAGACAGGAGTCTGAGGATAGAAAGAGCAATCCATCTCCTCGGACCTTTGAGCTAATGGGCTGAGGACCAGTGGAGTGATCTATCTGTTCGGCCTTAGAGACATAAGTTCGAGGACAGAAGGAGTAATCCATCCGTTCGGCCGTGGAGACATAAACCCGAGGATAGAATGAGCAATTCATCTGTTCGACCTTGGAGATATGAGTCCGAAGACAGAATGAGTAATCTATCTGCTCAGACCTTGGAGCTAATGGGTCGAGGACCAGTGGAGCAATCCATCTGTTCGGCCTTGGAGACGTAAGTCCGAGGATAGAAGGAGCAATCCATCTACTCGGACCTTGGAGCTAATGGGTCGGGGACCAGTGGAGCTATCCATCTGTTCGGCCTGGGGAACGTGAGTCTGCGGACAGAAAGAGCAATCCATCTGCTCGGACCTTGGAGCTAATGGGACTAGGATTAGTGGAGAAATCCATTTGTTTGACCTTGGAGACATGAGTCCGAGGACAGAAGAAGTAATCCATCTGATCAAACCTTAGAGCCAATGGGCCTAAGACTAATAAGGCATTCCATCTGTTCGTCCTTGGAGACATGAGTCCGAGCATAAAAGGGGCAATCCATCTGCTCGAACTTTGGAGCTAATAGGCCTAGGACCAGTGGGGCATTCCATCTGTTCGACCTTAGAGACATGAGTCCGAGGACATAAGGAGCGATCCATCTACTCGGACCTTTGAGCTAATGGGTTGAGGACTAGTGAAGCATTCCATCTGTTCAGCCTTGGAGACATGAGTCCAAGGACAAAAAGAGCAATTCAGCTTCTCAGACCTTGGAACTAATGGGCCAAGGACCAGTGGGGCTGTCCATCTGTTTGGCCTTGGAGACTTGAGTCCGAGGACAGAATGAGCAATCTATCTGCTCGGACCTTTGAGCTAATTGGCTGAGTACCAGTGGAGCAATCCATCTGTTTGGCCTTAGAGACATGAGTCCAACGACAGAAGGTGCAATTCATCTGCTCAAACCTTAGAGCTAATGGGCCTAGGACTAGTAGGGCATTCCATCTGTTCGGCCTTGGAGACATGAGTCCCAGCACAGAAGGAGCAATCCATCTGCTCGGACCTTGAAGCTAATGGGTCGAGGACTAGTGGAGCAATCCATCGGTTTGGCCTTGGAGATATGAGTTCGAGGACAGAATGAGCAATCCATCTGCTCGGACCTTGGAGCTAATGGGTTGAGAACCAGTGGAGCAATCCATCTGTTCGGCCTTGGAGACATGAGTCCGAGGACAGAAGGAGTAATCCTTCTACTCAAACCTTAGAGCTAATGGGCCTAGGACTAGTGGGGCATTCCATATGTTCATCCTTGGAGACATGAGTCCGTGCACAGAAGGTGCAAACCATCTGTTCGAAATTTGGAGCTAATAGGCTTAGGACCAGTGGGGCATTCCATCTGTTCGACCTTGGAGACATGAGTCCGAGGATCGAAAGAGTAATCTATTTGCTCGGACCTTTGAGCTAATGGGCTGAGGACTAGTGAAGCAATCTATCTGTTCAGCCTTGGAGACATGAGTCTGAGGATAGAATGAGCAATCTATCTGCTCGGACCTTTGAGCTAATTGGCTGAGTACATGTCGAGAAATCCATCTATTCGACCTAAAAGACATAAGTCTGACGACAGAAGGTGCAATTAATCTGCTCAAACCTTAGAGCTAATGGGCCTAGGACTAGTGGGGCATTCCATCTGTTCGGCCTTGGAGACATGAGTCCGAGCACAGCAGGAGCAATTCATCTGCTCGGACCTTGGAGCTAATGGGCCTAAGACCAGTGGGGCATTTCATCTGTTCGACCATGAAGACATGAGTCCGAGGACAGAAAAGGCAATCATGCTTCTTGGACCTTTGAGCTAATGGGCCGTGGACCAGTGGGGCTATCCATTTGTTCGGCCTTCGAGACATGAGTCCAAGGATAAAATGACTTATCTATCTGTTCGGACCTTGGAGCTAATGGGCTGGGGACCAGTGGGGCATTCCATCGGTTCGGCTTTGGAGACATGAGTCCGAGGACAGAAGGAGCAATACATCTGCTCAGACCTTTGAGCTAATAGGCTAAGGAACAGATGAGCAATCCATATGTTCGGCCTTGGAGACAAGAGTCTGAGAATAGAAAGAGCAATCCATCTCTTCGGATCTTTGAGCTAATGGGCTGAGGACCAGTGGAGTGATCTATCTGTTCGGTCTTAGAGACGTAAGTTCGAGGACAGAAAGAGTAATCCATCTGTTCGGCCGTGGAGACATAAAGCTGAGGACAGAAGGAGTAATTCATCTGTTCGACCTTGGAGATATGAGTCCGATGACAGAAGGAGCAATCCATCTGCTCGGACCTTGGAGCTAATGAGTTGAGGACCAGTGGAGCAATCCATCTGTTCAGCCTTGGAGACGTAAGTCCGAGGACAGAAGGAGCAATCCATCTGCTCGGACCTTAGAGCTAATGGGTCGAGGACCAGTGGAGCTATCCATTTGTTCGGCCTTAGGGACATTAGTCCACAGACTGAAGGAGCAATCCATCTGCTCGGACCTTGTAGCTAATGGGCCTAGGATTAGTGGAGAAATCGATCTGTTCGGCCTTGGATACATGAGTCCGAGGACAGAAGGAGTAATCCATCTGATCAAGCCTTAGAGTTAGTGGGCCTAAGACCAATAGGGCATTCCATCTGTTCGTCGTTAGAGACATGAGTCCGAGGATAGAAGGAGCGATCCATCTGCCCAGACCTTTGAGCTAATGGGTTAAGGACTAGTAAAGCAATCAATCTGTTCGGCCTTGGAGACATGAGTCCAAGGACAGAAAGAGAAATTCAGCTTCTCGGACCTTGGAACTAATGGGCCGAGGACCAGTGGGGCTGTCCATCTGTTCGGCCTTGGAGACATAAGTCCGAGGACAGAATGAGCAATCTATCTACTCGGACCTTTGAGCTAATTGTCTGAGTACCAGTGGAGTAATCCATCTATTCCGCCTTAGAGACATGAGTCCGACGACAGAAGGTGCAATCCATCTGCTCAAACCTTAGAGCTAATGGGCCTAGGACTAGTGGGGCATTCCATATGTTCTGCCTTTGATGAGAGTCATAAAATGCCTCTCAGCAGTGGTTAATTGTTAGCATTTTAGGATTGATCTCGGTCTTTACTGTGCTTTTATATGTTAATAACTCTAAAGTAATATTATTGGACCACTGACTTATTTCAGTGTAATTTATAGGTACTTTAAGTTTAAAAGAGAAAAAGAAGCGATCGTTGCTTAAAAGACCAAGATCCCATGCTTCTAGAAGGACAAGATGGACTGCTGCCTGAATTGCGATCGAGCGCACAAGCAATGCGATCGAGCGCACATCCCACATCGAGCAAGGTACTCTGCAGCGCATATGTGATCGAGTGCATAAGCCGCAATCGAGCGCATGTGCGATCGATCGCACTCGGGCTGTGATCGAGCGCACCCGAACAGTATCCCATATTGGTTAGATAACACATAGCATTCCGGGAGTTTTCATATATAAAGACCCACTCTGCTCAGCTGAAATAATCATTCAATCGGAGCTCATCTGAATACATCAGAGAGTATAATTACGAATCCAAAAGTATAATTTTGAAGGCAAGCTGAGGAATCGCCGAAGCTTTCCCTACCGAGGAGGAGATGATCGTTTAGAGGCCGGAGGCAACTCAAGGAAGCATGAGCTCCATGAGCAGCTAGTCTTCAAGCAAGGCGAAGGGATGAATCCCTAGGTGTAGTTGTTCTTATTTCCTTTATTTGATTTGGTTGTAGTTTGGTATTATTTTCGTTAAATATTGTTATGTTTTATTCTTTAATTTAATTAGTAGATTTTTATTAGTCTGGTGATTGCATGCTTCTTTTCCATATAAGTTCAGTCATGCTTTTCTTATGTGTATCTGTTTGGGTGTGATTGAGTCCGGTAGATCTCTTTTATAGATTTGTCCATTGCTGCGGTATCGTCGTTAGATATATCGTCGTCTTTTGATAATTTATAAGTTAGGTCATGTGTGCATGAAAGTAGAGAATAATTCATAACAATTACATTAGGATTTATAGTTGCACTTTAATTGAATATTTTTCGATTGCCTGTTTGGGATGTGAAACTCGCAATCGAGACAAAAACAACTGAATCAAGTTAGGATTAGAGCAACGAGCCTAGGGAGGATTCCCGGAACCTTGTCATTCTTAATTATATTTCAAACCTATTTACACAATTACCCTTTTGCACAATCAAAAACTCAAATTCATTTAATCTTTTATCATTTGTGTTAAGGTTAACACCTTCTTTTGTAATTAACTTGTTTCCTTGTGGAATCGACACCCCAAAAACTATACTACAATAACCGTGTTATGTTTTGGGCATAATCAAATTTTGGCCCCGTTCCCGGGGAAACGTGCTTAAGTACAAGGAAGCTTATCAACTTTGAGTGTGACGGTAAAAAAAAAAATAATTAATTAATTAATAAAATAATAAAAAAAAGAAAAAAATTCTTGTTTAATTTCTTTTATTTCCTCTCTAATTCATTTGGTGCATGCTTAGACAAGAGATCTGCAAGGTAGATTCATTAGAGGACCTGAGCTAGAATTACCCTCTCATTTCGAGTCTGTTAGTGAAACCTCGCCTAGATCAACCCATTGAGAAAACCCAAGTGAGAATCTAGAGGATTTTGTTAACATGGCCGATAACCATAATGAGAATGTTGCTAGGACACTTCAGGATTACCTCCACCCTACACGCACAGCCATACCATCATGCATCGTGTTTCCAGCCAATACTCACCATCAAGATCTTAAACCAGGGATGATTCAATTACTCCCTACATTCCATGGCTTGGATAACGAAAACCAATATGTGCACATTAGAGAGTTTGAGGAAGTAGTTGCGACTTTTCATAGTCAAAACGAAACTCATGACATTATGAAACTTAAGCTCTTTCCTTTCGCTTTGAAGGATAGAGCCAAGAGTTAGCTATACTCACTTAGACCACGATCTATTGGATCGTGGACTGAGATGACTCGGACTTTCTTTAACAAATACTTTCCTCAACATAAGACCAACACTTTGAAAAGGCAAATCTCCACCTTTGCACAAAAGGATAGTGAGACTTTATATCAGTCTTGGGAGAGATTTATGGAGTTGTTGAGTATGTGCCCTCACCATGGGTATGAGAGTTGGCGCTTAGTGAGCTATTTCTATGAGGGACTTACCTATAGAGAGCGCCAATTCGTAGAGATGATGTGTAATGGTGGGTTTTTAGAGAAAGATCCTGATGAGGCCATAGAGTACCTCAATGAGCTTGCTGAAAAAGCTCACACTTGGACTGGACCTAGTGCTACTGAAAGCACAAATAGGTCACGACCTATAGGGCACCCAAATGGTGGTGGAATTACCATCTTAGGGAAGAGGATAACCTTAGAGCCAAGGTCGAGATGCTCACTAGAGAGTTTGATGCATTTAAAACTAAGGGCTCAAAGCAAACACATGTGGCTAATTATGTCGAGTCTTTAGAGCCATGCTTTATGTGTGGCGGGGTAGATCATCTCGCCAAAGAGTGCCCCACATTTTTTGATATGAGAGGGGCCTATGAGAAACAATGTAATGCCTTAGGCATGTACAAGAGGTCTCCTACACCTTTCTCTAACACTTATAACCCGGGGTGGCGAAATCACCCGAACTTCATCTAGAAATCTGAAAACCAGTATGCACAACCCCCTAGATCATCCCCTGCACCTCATCATGCACCCTCATCCTCTAGGAACTCGCTAGAAGACACCTTATAGGCCTTTATAGAGGCACAAAGTAAGACAAACCAAAGGTTTGAGGCATTATTTACGCAGGTGATGGAAGAGCATAAAGAAATTAAGAGCCAAGTGTCCAAATTGATGAGCTACTTGAGTGTGACTGAGCAAGGTAAGTTTCCTTCTCAAGCTCAGTCCACACTCCATGGTCAACACCTAGCACAAAAGAATTTGGAGGAGGTGAATGCCATTGAGACACTTGGTGGTAAATCAGTACACATCCCAACAACGAAAAAATCAGAGGATGTGGCTGAAAGCCATCAAGCACAAGCATACATGATGGACTCGTTCATGGCAAAGGTCCAGCACCTTAATCCATTAGAGTCCACCTTCACCCATGGCTTCACCAAAGCATATATCGAGCCAGCATTTGCGGATGTTACTGATGACATCCTTGAGGCCCTCCAAAAGCATAGAGGCACCGAATTTGGCAGTGCAGCAGCGGCGGATGCATTCAACCTATGCTTTTCGAGGAGGGAATAAGAGTGTTTGGCTGAAGACGTAAAACTTAGCACTCGTGGGAGGCAGCCCACAACGTATCCTTTTACTTTTACTGTTTTTCATATTTCTTTTTCTTGTTTATTATTATTATTTTTCTGTTTTCCAGTTTTACTTTAGTATTTATTTTTCAGGGATAAATAAATGAAGCAGTTCAAATGATCGTGCACAACTTTCAACTCCATGCACCGTTGGTTAAAAAGGGAGTTTCCTTAACTTCTACTTTTTCATTGAGGACAATGTTTATCTTAAGTTGGGGGTGAAAGATATACATTTCTTATTGCATATCATTGAACTGCTTGGTGCCATATTTGTTTAGTGTTTAACATGCTTGGTGTTAGCTTTAGAGTCAATTTACATGTCAATGATATAAAACTTAATTGAGATAGCATATAGCATTCAGAAGTAGTTAAATCTTGCTTCGGTTTGAAATTAATTTAAGTATTAATCTTGATCTGGTTTGAGACTCTAGTTTGTGGTAAGATTGTATGATTAGTCTTAAACATTTCTAAAAATTTTATGTGCGATTATTTTGTGAATATTTTTGCTGTCTCGACAAGCTCTAGAACTTACTTGATAACCACTTGAGGCGAATTCCTAGAATGCACACTACTTAGGATATGATATAGGCCATTTTTGAACTGTTTGAGCCTTTCAAACCTACCATTGCTATATTTATCACTAGTCACCTATTTGAGCCTTTTTCTTGAAAAGAAAAATTGAGCCTTGTTTCTTTCGATAAACCATTTACTTACCTTTATGAGCCTAAAAATATTTTTATCCTTACCTTTCTTTTAAAAGAACTTAGTTATACACATGTTGTGAGAAGTACTTAAAAGGAGTAAGGGTGGAAATATGAAAAACAAATTATCACTACCGCAACCCAAGTACATTAAAGGAGATAAGTTGGGGGTTGTGGAAAAGATAAGAAAAAAAAATGATGAAAAAGAAGGTGAATGGTTATGTGCCGAAATTAAAAAAAAAATGAATTATGGCAAAGAAAGAAGAAAGAAAGAAAAAGAAAAGAAAAAAAATGGTGATTTGTTGAAAGAAATGCTCGAAAAATGGTTGAAAGAGTTGGGTATGGAAGTAAAGGTTATCAAGTGCTTAAAGTGAATGTGTTTAAAGCTAAGAGATTGAGTTCTTTTACTTGTGAATCTTTCCCATTCTTCCTTAGCCTTTACCTTAGCCTAACGTTACAAGCTTATTAAAGACCTTTTGATCCAATGTAGTGTGATTTTTCTACAATAGTGGAGAGTGGTTTGAAATGTAAGCATATGGAGCTTGTTTTTGTGATTTACGTCACGCTATTTATTATGTTTTTAGAGACCAAGATTTGTATTCATGAATATTATGCATAAAATCATCCGAATATTTGGATAAATGGATTGTGGTAAGATGGATTTTAAAAGTCAATAACGATTTTAAGATTGATGTTTGAATTACTTTTGGATTTGGGTAAAATTTAATGATTCTTTGTGCCGTGTGTTGTGTGCAAATTTTGAGACAAAATGTGAATTACTCTTGGTTAACACTAATAGTGCTTTTCATTTACTTTGATTCCCACCATAGAATTCATCTCTTAATTTCGCTTGAATTGCTAGGGACTAGCAATAAGCTAGTTGGGGGTTATGATGAGAGTCATAAAATGCCTCTCAGCAGTGGTTAATTGTTAGCATTTTAGGATTGATCTCAGTCTTTATTGTGCTTTTATATGTTAATAACTCTAAAGTAATATTATTGGACCACTGACTTATTTCAGTGTAATTTACAGGTACTTTAAGTTTAAAAGAGAAAAAGAAGCGATCGTTGCTTAAAAGACCAAGATCTCATGCTTCTGGAAAGACAAGATGGACTGCTGCCTGAATTGCGATCGAGCGCACAAGCAATGCGATCGAGCGCACAAGCCGCAATCAAGCGCATGTGCGATCGATTGCACTCGGGCTGCGATCGAGCACACCCGGACAGTATCCCACATTGGCTAGATAACACATAGCATTCCGGAAGTTTGCCTTTATAAAGACCCACTCTGCTCAGCTGAAATCATCATTCAATCGGAGCTCATCTGAATACATCAGATAGTGAATCCAGAGGGCCTTTAGGAGTAATCCAGAGGGCCTTTAGGACGAATCCAAAAGTATAATTTTGAAGGCAAGCTGAGGAATCGCCAAAGCTTTCGCTACCGAGGAGGAGATGATCGTTGAGAGGCCGGAGGCAACTCAAGGAAGCATGAGCTCCATGAGCAGCTAGTCTTCAAGCAAGGCGAAGGGATGAATCCCTAGGTGTAGTTGTTCTTATTTCCTTTATTTGATTTGGTTGTAGTTTGGTATTATTTTCATTAAATATTGTTATGTTTTATTCTTTAATTTAATTAGTAGACTTTTATTAGTCCGGTGATTGCATGCTTCTTTTCCATATAAGTTCAGTCATGCTTTTCTTATGTGTATCTGTTTGGGTGTGATTGAGTCCTGTAGATCTCTTTTATAGATTTGTCCATTGCTGCGGTATCGTTGTTAGATATATCGTCGTCTTTTGATAATTTATAAGTTGGGTCATGTGTGCATGAAAGTAGAGAATAATTCATAACAATTACATTAGGATTTATAGTTGCACTTTAATTGAATATTTTCCGATTGCCTGTTGGGGATGTGAAACTCGCAATCGAGACAAAAACAACTGAATCAGGTTATTATTAGAGCAACGAGCCTAGGGAGGATTCCCAAAACCTTGTCATTCTTAATTATATTTCAAACCTATTTACACAATTACCCTTTTGCACAATCAAAAACTCAGATTCATTTAATCTTTTATCATTTGTGTTAAGGTTAACACCTTCTTTTGTAATTAACTTGTTTACCTATGGAATCGACACCCCAAAAACTATACTACAATAACCGTGTTATGTTTTGGGCGTAATCAGCCTTGGAGACATGAGTCCCAGCACAGAAGGAGCAATCCATCTGCTCAGACCTTGGAGCTAATGAGTCGAGGACCAGTGGAGCAATCCATCGGTTTGACCTTGGAGATATGAGTCCGAGGATAGAAGGAGCAATCCGTCTGCTCGGACCTTGGAGTTAATGGGTTGAGGACCTGTGGAGCAATCCATCTGTTCGGCCTTGGAGACATAAGTCCGAGGATAGAAGGAGCAATCCATCTGCTCGGACCTTGGAGCTAACGGGCCTACGATTAGTGGAGCAATCCATCTGCTCAAACCTTAGAGCTAATGGGCCTAGGACTAGTGGGGCATTCCATCTGTTCATCCTTGGAGACATGAGTCCGAGCACAGAAGGAGCAAACTATCTGCTCGAAATTTGGAGCTAATGGGCCTAGGACCAGTGGGGCATTCCATCTGTTCGACCTTGGAGACATGAGTCCGAGAACAGAAGGAGCAATCTATTTGCTCGGACCTTTGAGCTATTGGGCTGAGGACCAGTGAAGCAATCCATCTGTTTGGCCTTGGAGACATGAGTCTGAGGACAGAATAAGAAATCTATCTGCTCGGACCTTTGAGCTAATTGGCTGAGTACATGTCGAGAAATCCATCTATTCGACCTAAAAGACATAAGTCCGACGACAGAAGGTGCAATTAATCTGCTCAAACCTTAGAGCTAATGGGCCTATGACTAGTGGGGCATTCCATCTGTTCGGCCTTGGAGACATGAGTCCGAGCACAGCAGGAGCAATTCATCTGCTCGAACCTTGGAGCTAATGGGCCTAGGACCAGTGGGGCATTTCATCTGTTCGACCATGAAGACATGAGTCCAATGACAGATGGAACAATCCATCTGCTCGAACCTTTGAGCTAATGGGCCGTGGACAAGTGGGGCAGTCCATTTGTTCGGCCTTGGAGACACGAGTCCGAGGACAGAATGAGCAAACTATCTGCTTGGACCTTTGAGCTAATAGGCTAAGGAACAGATGAGCAATCCATATATTCGGCCTTAAATACATGATTCTAAGGATAGAAAGTGTAATCCATCTGCTGAGACCTTTGAGCTAATGGGCTGAGGACCAGTGGAACAATCTATCTGTTCGGCCTTGGAGATGTAAGTCCGAGGACAGAAGGAGCATTCCATTTGTTCGGCCTTGGAGACATGAGTCCGAGGAAAAAATGAGTAATCCATCTGCTTGGACCTTTGAGCTAATGGGCTGAGGAACAGATGAGCAATCCATCTGTTCTGCCTTAAAGACATGAGTCTGAGGATAGAAAGAGTAATCCATCTGCTGGGACCTTTGAGCTAATGGTCTGAGGACCAGTGGAGCAATCTATCTGTTCGGCCTTAGAGACCGAAGTCCGAGGACAGAAAGAGCAATCCATCTTCGACCGTGGAGACATAAGTCCATGGGCAGAAGGAGCAATTCATCTGTTCGGCATTGGAGATATGAGTCTGAGGACAGAAGGAGCAATCCATCTACTCGGACTATGGAGCTAATGGCTCGAGGGCCAATGGAACAATCCATCTGTTCGGCCTACATGAGTCTGAGGACATAAGGAGCAATTCATCTGCTTGGACCTTGGAGCTAATGGGTCGAGGACCAGTGGAGCAATCCAACTGTTCGGCCTTGGAGACAAGAGTCTGAGGACAAAACGAGCAATCAATCTGCTCGGACCTTGAAGCTAATGAGCCTAGGATCAGTGAAGCAATCCATCTATTCGGCCTTAGAGACATGAGTCCGAGGACAGAAGGAGTAATCCATCTGCTCAAACCTTAGAGCTAATAGGCCAAGGACTAGTGGGGTATTCCATCTGTTCGGCCTTGGAGACATGAGTCTGAGCACCGAATGAGTAATCTATCTGCTTGAACTTTGGAGCTAATGGGCCTAGGACCAGTGGGGCATTCCATCTGTTCAACCTTAGAGATATGAGTCCGAGGACAGAAGGAGCAATTCATCTGCTCGGAACTTTGAGCTAATGGGCTGAGGACCAGTGAAGCAATCCATTCGTTCGGCCTTGGAGACATGAGTCCAAGGACAGAAAGAGCAATCCAGCTTCTCGGACCCTGGAGCTAATGGGCCGAGAACCAGTGGGGCAGTCCATCTGTTCAGCCTTGGAGACATGAGTCCGAGGAGAGAATGAGCAATCTCTCTGCTCGAACCTTTGAGTTAATTGGCTGAGTACCAGTGGAGCAATCCATCTGTTCGGCCTTAGAGATATGAGTCCAATGACAGAATGAGCAATCCAGCTTCTCGGACCTTGGAGCTAATGGGCCGAGGACCTGTGGGGCATTCTATCTGTAAGACATTGGAGACATGAGTCCGGGGACAGAATGAGTAATCCAGCTTCTCAGATATTGGAGCTAATAGGTCGAGGACCAGTGGAGCAATCCATCTGTTTGGCCTTGGAGACATGAGTCTGAGGACTGAAGGAGCAATCCATCTGCTCAGACCTTGGAGCTAATGGGCCTAGGAGCAGTGGAGCAATCCATCTGTTCGGCCTTGGAGACATGAGTCCGAGGACAGAAAGAGTAATTCATTTGCTCAGACCTTTGAGCTAATGGGTTGAGGACCAGTGGAGCAATCCATCTGTTCCGCCTTGGAGACATGAGTTCAAGGACAGAAAGAGCAATCCATCTGCTCAGACCTTGGTGCTAATGGGCCTAGGATCAGTGGAGCAATCCATTTGTTCAGCCTTAAAGATATGAGTTCGAGGATAGAATGAGCAATCCAGCTTTTCGGACCTTGGAGCTAATGAGCTGAGGACCAGTGGGGCATTCAATCTTTAAGGCATTGGAGACATGAGTCCTATGAACAATCTAGCTTCTTGGATCTTAGAGCTAATGGTCGAGGTCCAGTGAAGCAATCCATCTGTTCGGCCTTGGAGACATGAGTCCGAGGACAGAAGGAGCAAGCCATCTGCTCGGACCTTGGAGCTAATGGGCCTAGGATCAGTGGAGTAATCTATCTGTTCGGCCTTGGAGACATGAGTCCTAGGACAAAAGGAGCAATCCATCTGCTTAGACCCTTGAGCTAATGGGCTGAAGACCAGTGGAGCAATCCATCTGTTCGGCCTTTGAGACATAAGTCCGAGGACAGAAAGAGCAATTCAGCTTCTCGGACCTTGGAGCTAATGGGCCGAGGACCAGGGGGTATTCCATCTGTTTGGCCATGGAGACATGAGTCTAAGGATAGAATGAGCAATCTAGCTTCTCGGATCTTAGAGCTAATGGGTCAAAGACCAGTGGAGCAATCCATCTGTTTGACCTTGGAGACATGAGTCCGAGGACAAAAGGAGCAATCGATCTGCTCGGGCCTTGGAGCTAATGGGCCTAGGATCAGTGGAGCAATCCATCTGTTCAACCTTGGAGACAAGAGTCCGAGGACAGAAGGAGCAATCTATCTGCTCAAACCTTAGAGCTAATGGTTCCTAGGCCTAGTAGGGCATTCCATCTGTTCGGCCTAGGAGACATGAGTCTGAGCACAGAAGGAACAATCCGTCTACTCAGAATTGGAGCTAATGGGCCTAGGACCAGTGGGGTATTTCATCTGTTCGGCTTTGGAGACATGAGTCCGACGACAGAAGGAGCTATCCATCTACTCAGACCTTTGAGCTAATGGGCTGAGGACCAGTGGAGTAATCCATCTGTTCGGCCTTGAAGACATGAGTCTCAGGACAGAAAGAGCAATCCAGCTTCTCGGACCATAGAGCTAATGGGCCGAGGACTAGTGGGGCATTCCATCTGTTCAGCCTTAGAGACATGAGTCCTAGGACATAATGAGTAATCCAGCTCCTGGACCTTGGAGCTAATGAGCCGAGGACCAGTGGGGCATTCCATCTGTTCGGCCTTGGAGACATGAGTACAAGGACAGAAGGAGCAATCTATCTGTTCGGCCTTGGAGATATGAGTCCGAGGGCAGAAAGAGCAATCAATCTGCTTGGAACTTGGAGCTAGTGGGTCGAGGATCAGTGGAGCAAACCATCTGTTTGGCCTTGGAGACATAAGTCCGAGGACAGAAGAAGCAATTCATCTACTCAAACCTTGAAGCTAATTGGCCGAGGACTAGTGGGGCATTCCATCTGTTCGGCCTTGGAGACATGAATCTGAGGACAGAAGGAGTAATCAATCTGCTCGGACCTTTGAGCTAATGGGCTGAGGACCAGTGGAGCAATCCATCTGTTCGGCCTTGGAGACATGAGTCCGAGGACAGAAAGAGCAATCCAGCTTCTCGGACCTTGGAGTTAATCGGCCGAGGACTAGTGGGGCATTCTATCTATTCGACCTTAGAGACATGAGTCCTGATTACGCCCAAAGTGTAACGCGGTTATTGTAGTACAGCTTTGGGGTGTCGATTCCACAGGGAAACAAGTTAATTACAAAGAAGGTGTAAACTTTAACTCAAACGATAAAAGATTAAATGAGAGAATCTGAGTTGTGAGCAAATTGTGTAAATAGATTGAATAATATAAATAAGAAATGACAAAGTTCTTGAAATCCTCCCTAGGTTCGTTGCTCTAATCCTAACTTGATTCAGTTGATTTTATCTCGATTGCAAGTTTCACATCCCAAACAGGCAATCGAAAAATATTCAATTAAAGCGCATTTATAAATCCTAATGTAATTGTTATGAAATCTTCTTTTACTTTCAAGCACACATGACCTAACTTATAAATTATCAAGAGACGATAATATATCTAAATGACAATACCGTAGCAATGGACAAATCTATAAAAGAGATCTACCGGACTCAACCACACCCAAACAGGTACACATAAGAAAAGTATGACTGAACTTATATGGAAAAGAAGCATGCAATCACCGGAGTAATAATAAATCTACTAATTAAATTAAAGAATAAAACATAACAATGTTTAACGAAAATAATTCCACTACAACTGAATCAAATAAAGAAAAATAAGAACAACTACACCTAGGGATTCATCCCTTCGCCTTGCTTGGAGACTAGCCAGCCATGGGGCTCATGCTTCCTTGAGTTGCCTCTGGCCTCTCAACGATCATCCTCAGCTTACCCTCCAAATTTATACTTCGGGTTCCTCCTAAAAGCCCTCTAGATTGCTCCTAAAGTCCCTCTGGATTCATCCCCGATTGATTGATGATTTCAGCTGAGTGGAGTGGGTCTTTATATAGGCAAACTCCTGGAATGCTATGTGTTATCTAACCGATGTGGGAAACTGTTCGAGTGCGCTCGATCGCAACCCGAGTGCGATCGATCGCACATGCGCTCGATCGCAGCTTGTGAGCTCGATCGCACTGCGTGTGCTGCAGAGTACCTTGGTAGATGTGGGATGTGCGATCGATTGCACTGCTTGTGTGTTCGATCACAATATAGGCAGCAATCCCTCTTGTCCTTCCAGAAGCATGAGATTTTGGTGTTTTAAGCAACGATCGCTTCTTTTCCTCTTTTAAACTCAAAGTGCCTGAAAATGCAATGAAATAAATCTGTCGTCCAATAATATCACTTTAGAGTTATAAACACATAAAGGCACAATAAAGACTGAGATCAATCCTAAAGTTCCAATAATTAATCACTGTTGAGATGCATTTTATGACTCTCATCACAACCCTCAACTAGCTTATTGCTAGTCCCTAGCAATTCAAGCGAAACTAAGAGATGAATTCTATGGTGGGAATCAAAGTAAATGAAAAGCAATAGTAGTGTTAACCAAGAGTAATTCACATTTTTTCTCAAAAATTGCCCATAACACACGGCACAAAGAATCATTAAATTTCACCCAAATCCAAAAGTAATCCAAACATCAATCTTAAAATTGTTATTGACTCTTAACATCCATCTTACCATAAACCATTAATCCAAACATCTGGATGATTTTATGCATAACATTCATGAATACAAATTTTGGTCTCTAAAAACATAATAAATAGCGTGACGTCAATCACAAAAAAAGCTCCATATGCTTACATTTCAAACCACTCTCCACTATTGTAGAAAAATCACACTACATTGGATCAAAAGGTCTTTAATAAGCTTGTAACGTTAGGCTAAGGTAAAGGCTAAAGAAGAATGGGAAAGATTCACAAGTAAAAGAACTCAATCTCTTAGCTTTAAACACAATCACTTTAAGCACTTGATAACTTTTACTTCCCCACCCAACTCATTCAACCATTTTTCGAGCATTTCTTTCAACAAATCACCATTTTTTCTTTTCTTTTTCTTTCTTTCTTCTTTCTTTGCCATAATTCATTTTTTTTTATTTTGGCACATAACCATTCACCTTCTTTTTCATCATTTTTTTTTCTTATCTTTTCCACAACCCCCAACTTATCTCCTTTAATGTACTTGGGTTGCGGTAGTGATATTTTTTCATATTTCCACCCTTACTCCTTTTAAGAGCTTCTCACAACATGTGTATAACTAAGTTCTTTTAAAAGAAAGGTAAGGATAAAATATTTTTTGGCTCATAAAGGTAAGTAAATGGTTTATCCAAAGAAACAAGGCTCAATTTTTCTTTTCAAGAAAAAGGTTCAAATAGGTGACTAGTGATAAATATAGCAATAGTAGGTTTGAAAGGCTCAAACGGTTCAAAAGGCTCAAACGGTTCAAAAATGGCCTATATCATATCCTTAGTAGTGTGCATTCTAGGAATTCACCTCAAGTGGTTATCAGGAAAGTTCTAGAGCTTGTCGAGACCGCAAAAATATTCACAAAATAATCACACATAAAACTTTGCTAGATGTTATAGTCTAATCATACAATCTTACCACAAACTAGAGTCTCTAACCAAATGAAGATTGATGCTTAAATTAATTTCAAACTGAAGCAAGATTTAACTTCTTCTACATGCTATCTGCTATCTCAATTATGCTCATATCATTAACATGTAAATTGACTCTAAGGCTAACACAAAGCATGCTAAACAAAAACAAAGATGGCACCAAGCAGTTCAATGATATGCAATAAGAAATGTATATCTACCACCCCCAACTTAAGATAAGCATTGTCCTCAATGAAAAAGTAAAAGTTAAGGAAACTCCCTTTTTAACCAACGGTGCATAGAGTTGAAAGTTGTGCACGATCATTTGAACTGCTTCGTTTATTTATCCCTGAAAAATAAATACTAAAGTAAAACTAGAAAACAGCAAAATAATAATAATAAACAAGAAAAAAAAATATAGAAAACAATAAAAATAAAAGGATACGTTGTGGGTTGCCTCCCATGAGTGCTAAGTTTTACGTCTTCAGCCAAACGCTCTTCTTTTCTCCTAGAAAGACATAGGTTGAATGCACCCGTCACTGCTTTATTGCCAAATTCGGTGCTTCCATGCTTGGGAGGGGTCTCAAGGATGTCATCAATAACATCAGCAAATTTTGGCTCGATATGTGCTCTAGTGAAGCCATGAGTGAGGGTGGATTCCAATGGATTGAGGTGCTAGACCTTTTCCATGAATGAATCCATCATGTATGCTTGGTGGCTTTCGTCCACATCCTCTGATTTCTTCGTTGTTGGGATGTGTAAGGATTTACCACTTACTGTCTTAATGGCATTCACCTCTTTCAAATTCTGTTGCGCCAGGTGCTGACCATAGGATGTGGACTGAGCTTAAGCAGGGAACTTACCTTACTCAGTCACACTCAAGTAGCTCATTAATTTGGACACTTGGTTCTTAATTTCTTTATGCTCTTCCATCACCTGCTTAAATAATGCCTCAAACCTTTGGTTTGTCTTACCTTGTGCCTCTATAAAGGCCTGTAAGGTGTCTTCTAGCGAGTTCTTAGAGGATGAGGGTGCATGATAAGGTGCAGGGGATGATCTAGGGGGCTGTGCATGCTGGTTTTCAGATTTCCAGCTGAAGTTGGGGTGATTTAGCCACCCCGGCTTATAAGTGTTAGAGAAAGGTGCAAGAGGTTTCTTATACATGCCTAAGGCATCACATTGTTCCTCATACAGCCCTCTCATATCAGCAAATGTAGGGCATTCTTAGAAGAGATGATCTACCCCGCCACACACAAAACACGACCCTAAAAACTCGGCATGATTAGCCGAATGTGTTGGCTTTGAGCCCTTAGTTTTCAATGCTTCTAACTTTCTAGTGAGCATCTCGACCTTGGCCTTAAGGTTATCCTCTTCCCTAAAATGGTAAATTCCACCACTATTTGGGTTCCCTATAGGTCGTGACCTATTTGTGCTTTCAGTAGCACTAGGTCCAGTACAAGTGTGAGCTTTTTCAGCAAGCTCATTGAGGTACTCTATGGCCTCATCAGGATCTTTCTCCAAGAACCCACCATTACACATCTTCTCTACTAATTGGCGCTCTCTATATGTAAGTCCCTCATAAAAACCAAGCGCCAACTCTCATACCCATGGTGAGGGCACACACTCAATAACTCCTTAAATCTCTCCCAATACTGATATAAGGTCTCACTATCCTTTTGTGCAAAGGTGGAGTTCTGCCTTTTTAAAGCGTTGGTCTTATATTGGGGAAAGTATTTGCTAAAGAAAGCTTGAGTCATCTCAGTCCACGACCCAATAGATCATGGTCTTAGTGAGTATAGCCAACTCTTAGCTCTATCCTTCAAAGCGAAAGGAAAGAACTTAAGCCTCACAATGTCATCGGTTTCATCTTGACTATGAAAAGTCACGAGTACTTCCTCAAACTCTCTAATGTGCACATATGGGTTTTCATTGTCCAAGCCATGAAATGTAGGGAGTAATTGAATCATCCCTGGTTTAAGATCTAATTGGCGAGTGTTGGCTGGAAGCATGATGCATGATGGTGTGGCTGTGCGTGTAGGGTGGAGGTAATCCTGAAGTGTCCTAGCAACATTCTCATTATGGTTATCAGCCATGTTAACAAAATCCTCTAAATTCTCACTTGGGTTTCCACTATTGGTTGATCTAAGCGAGGTTTCACTATCAGACTCAGAAGGAGAAGGTAATTCTAGTTCGGGTCTTCTAATGAATCAACCTCACAAATCTCTCAGTCTAAGCATACACCAAATGAATCAGAGGGGACATAAATAAAACAAAATAAATCAAAAAATCAAAGCTAAGGTAAAGGAACAATATTACCGTATTTACAAACTATTGAAAAGAAAATTATTTACAAAACTTCTATTATCATGTCAAAAGTTGACAATCTTCTTTGTACTTAAGCGTGTTTCCCCGGCAACGGCGCCAAAATTTGATTATGCCCAAAGTGTAACGCGGTTATTGTAGTACAGCTTTGGGGTGTCGATTCCACAGGGAAACAAGTTAATTACAAAGAAGGTGTAAACTTTAGCTCAAACGATAAAAGATTAAATGAGAGAATCTGAGTTGTGAGCAAATTGTGTAAATAGATTGAATAATATAAATAAGAAACGACAAGGTTCCAGAAATCCTCCCTAGGTTCGTTGCTCTAATCCTAACTTGATTAAGTTGGTTTTATCTCGATTGCAAGTTTCACATCCCAAAAAAGCAATCGAAAAATATTCAATTAAAGCGCATTTATAAATCCTAATGTAATTTTTATGAAATCTTCTTTTACTTTCAAGCACACATGACCTAACTTATAAATTATCAAGAGACGACAATATATCTAAACGACAATACCGCAGCAATGGACAAATCTATAAAAGAGATCTACCGAACTCAACCACACCCAAACAGGTACACATAAGAAAAGCATGACTGAACTTATATGGAAAAGAAGCATGTAAATCACCGGAGTAATAATAAATCTACTAATTAAATTAAAGAATAAAACATAACAATGTTTAACGAAAATAATTTCACTACAACTGAATCACATAAAGAAAAATAAGAACAACTATACCTAAGGATTCATCCCTTCGCCTTGCTTGGAGACTAGCCAGCCATAGGGCTCATGCTTCCTTGAGTTGCCTCCGGCCTCTCAACGATCATCCTCAGCTTGCCCTCCAAATTTGTACTTCGGGCTCCTCCTAAAGGCCCTCTGGATTGCTCCTAAAGGCCCTCTGGATTCATCCCCGATTGATTGATGATTTCAGCTGAGCGGAGTGGGTCTTTATATAAGCAAACTCCCGAAATCCTATGTGTTATCTAATCGATGTGGGAAACTGTTCGGGTGCGCTCGATCGCAGCCCGAGTGTGATCGATCGCACATGCGCTCGATCGCGGCTTGTGCGCTCGATCGCACTGTGTGTGCTACAGACTACCTTGGTCGATGTGGGATGTGCACTCGATCGCACTGCTTGTGCGCTCGATCGCAATACAGGCAGCAATCCCTCTTGTCCTTCCAGAAGTATGGGATTTTGGTGTTTTAAGCAACGATCGCTTCTTTTCCTCTTTTAAACTCAAAGTGCCTGAAAATGCACTGAAATAAGTCAGTGGTCCAATAATATCGCTTTAGAGTTATAAACACATAAAAGCACAACAAAGGCCGAGATCAGTCCTAAAATGCCAATAATTAATCACTGTTGAGATGCATTTTATGACTCTCATCAAGTCCGAGGACAGAAACAGCAATCCATCTCCTTGGACCTTTGAGCTAATGGGTTGAGGAACAGTGGATCAATCCATCTGTTCGGCCTTGGAGACATTAGTCCGAGGACAGAAAGAGTAATCCATCTGCTCGGACCTTTGAGCTAATGGGCTGAGGACCAGTGGAGCAATCTATTTGTTCGGCCTTTGAGATATAAGTCTGAGGACAAAAGGAACAATCCATCTGTTCGGCCATGGAGACCTAAGTCCAAGGACAGAAGAAGGAATTCATCTGTTCGGCCTTGGAGATATGAGTCCGATGATAAAAGGAGCAATCCAGCTACTCGGACTTTGGAGCTAATGGGTAGAGGAACAGTGGAGCAATCCATATGTTCGGCCTTGGAGACATGAGTCCGAGGACAGAAGGAGCAATCCATCTTCTCGAACCTTGGAGCGAATGGGCCTAGGATCAGTGGAGCAATCCATCTGTTTGGCCTTGGAGACATGAGTCCGAGGATAGAAAGTGCAATCTGTCTGCTCAAACCTTAAAGCTAATGGGCCTAGGACTAGTGGGGCATTCCATCTGTTCGGCCTTGGAGACATTAGTCCTAGCATAGAAGAAGCAATCCATCTGCTCGGACCTTGGAGCTATTGGGCCTAGGACCAGTGGGGCATTCTATCTGTTCAACCTTGGAGACATGAGTCCGAGGATAGAATGAGCAATCAATCTGCTCGGACCTTTGAGCTAATGGGCTAAGGACCAGTGAAGCAATCCATCTGTCCGGCCTTGGAGACATGAGTCTGAGGACAGAAAGAGCAATCCAGCTTCTTGGACCTTGGAACTAATGGGCTCAGGATCAGTGGGGCAGTCCATCTGTTCAGCCTTGGAGACATGAGTCTGAGGAGAGAATGAGCAATCTATCTGCTCGGACCTTTGAGCTAATTGGCTGAGTACAAATGGAGCAATCCATCTGTTTGTCCTTAGAGACATGAGTCCGAGAACGAAATGTGAAATTCAGCTGCTCGGACCTTGAAGCTAATAAGCCGAGGACTAATGGAGCAATCCATCTGTTCAGCCTTAGATACATGAGTCTGAGGACAGAAGGAGCAATCTATCTGCTCAAACCTTGGAGCTAATAGGCCGAGGACCAGTGAGTTATTCCATCTGTTCGGCCTTGGAGACATGAGTCTGAGGATAGAGGGAGCAATCCATCTGCTCGAAACTTTGAGCTAATGGGATGAGGACCAGTGAAGCAATCCATCTGTTCGGCTTTGGAGACATGAGTCTGAGGACAGAAAGTGCAATCCAGCTGCTCGGACCATGGAGCTAATGGGCCTAGAACCAGTAGGGCATTCCATCTGTTTGGCCTTGGAGACATTAGTTTGAGGATAGAAAGAGCAATCTATCTGTTCGGCGATGGAGATATTAGTCCGAGGGCAGAAGGAGCAATCAATCTGCTCGGACCTTGGAGCTAATGGGTCGAAGATCAATGAGCAAACCATTTGTTTGGCCTTGGAGACATGAGTCCGAGGACAGAAGGAGCAATCAATCTGCTTGGATCTTGGAGCCAATGGGCCTGGGACCAGTGGAGCAATCCATCTGGTCAGCCTTAGAGACATGAGTTCGAGGAGAAAAAGAGCAATCAATCTACTCAAACCTTGGAGCTAATGGGCCGAGGACTAGGGGGCATTCTATCTGTTCGGCCTTGGAGACATAAGTCCGAGGACATCATGAGCAATCAATCTGCTCGGACCTTTGAGCTAATGGGTTGAGGACCAGTGGTCAATCCATATGTTCAGCCTTGGAGACATGAGTCTGAGGACAGAAAGAGCAATCCAGCTGCTCGGACCATGGAGCTAATGGGCCGAGAACCAGTGGGGCATTCCACCTGTTCGGCCTTGGAGACATGAGTCCGTGGACAGAATGAGCAATCTATCTGTTCAGCCTTGGAGATATTAGTCCCAGGGTAGAAAGAGCAATCAATCTGCTCGGACCTTGGAGCTAATAGGTTGAAGATCAGTGGAGAAAACCATATGTTTGGCCTTGGAGACATGAGTCCGAGGACAGAAAGAGCAATCCATCCGCTTGGACCTTGGAGCTAATGGGCCTAGGACTAGTGGAGCAATCCATCTGGTCGGCCTTGGAGACATGATTTCGAGGACAGAAGGAGTAATCCATCAACTCAAACCTTGAAGTTAATGGGCCGAGGACTATGGGGCATTTTATCTGTTCGGCCTTGGAGACATGAGTCCAAAGACAGAAGGAGCAATCAATCTGCTAGAACCTTTGAACTAATGGGCTGAGGACCAGTGGTCAATTCATATGTTCAGCCTTGGAGACATGAGTTCGAGGACAGAAAGAGCAATCCAGCTGCTCGGACCATGGAGCTAATGGGTCGAGAACCAGTGGGGCATTCCATCTGTTCGGCTTTGGAGACATAAGTCCGAGGATAGAATGAGCAATCTATATGCTCGAACCATTGAGCTAATGGGCTGAGGACCAGTGGAGCAATCCATCTGTTCGGCCTTGGAGACGTGAATCCGAGGATAGAAAGAGCAATCCAACTGTTTGGACTTTGGCGCGAATGGGTCGATGACCAACGGAGCAATCCATCTGTTCCACCTTGGAGACTCGAGTTCGAGGATAGAAGGAGCAATCCATCTGCTCGGACCTTGGAGCTAATGGGGCAAGGACTAGTGGAGCAATCCATTTGTTTGGCCATGGAGACATGAGTCAGAGGACAAAAGGAGCAATCCAGCTGCTCTGACCATGGAACAAATAGGCCGAGGACCAGTGGAGTAATCTATCTGTTCAGTCTTAGAGATATGAGTCCGAGGACAAAAGGAGCAATCAATCTGCTCGGACATTGGAGGTAATGGGCCGACCACCAGTGGAGCAATCCATCTGTTCAGCCTTGGAGACACAAGTTCGAGGACAGAAGGAGCAATCCATCTGCTCGGACCTTTGAACTAATGGACTAAGGACCAGTGAAGTAATCCATCTGTTCGGCCTTGAAGACATGAGTTCGAGGACAAAATGAGCAATCTAGCTGCTTGGACCTTTGAGCAACTGGGTCGAGGACCAGTGAAGCAATCTATATGTTCGGTCTTGGAGACATGAGTTCGAGGACAGAAGGAGCAATCCATCTACTCGGACCTTGGAGCTAATGGGTTGAGGACCAGTGGTGCAATCCATCTGTTCGGCCTTGGAGACATGAGTCCGAGGATAGAAGGAGAAATTCATCTGCTCGGTCTTTTGAGCTAATGAACTTAGGACCAGTAGAGCAATCCATCTGTTCGGCCTTGAAGATATGAGTTCGAGGATAGAAGGAGTAATCCAGCTGCTCGGACTTTGGAGCAAATGGGTCGAGGACCAGTGGAGCAATCCATCTGTTCGGCCTTGGAGACACGAGTTCGAGGACAGAAGGTGCAATCCATCTGCTCGGACATTGGAGCTAATGGGTCGAGGACCTGTGAAGCAATCCCTTTGTTCGGCCTTGGAGACATGGGTCGGAGAATAGAAGGAGTAATCCATCTGCTCGAACCTTGGAGTTAATAGGCCGAGGACCAGGGGAGCTGATAAGAGCCATAAAATGCACCTCAACGATGCTTAATTGTTAGCATTTTATGATTCTTCTCGGTCTATATTGCACTTTTGTATGTTGATAACTCTCAAGGAATAGTATTGGATCACTAACTTATCCTAGTACAATTTCAGGTATTTTGAGTCTAAAAAGGAGAAAAAGTGATCGTTGTTTAAAAGCGCCAAGGTTCCATGCACGACGAAGCATAGGAGTGGCTACGGAGAGGCAAAGCATGAAGAAAATCAGCAAAAAGGCCAGCATCACGGTGCCTAGAAGCTCGCCCAGTGTGAACAACTAGCCAGCACTGCAATGCCCAGTAGCTCACCCAATCTAGGATATATCTAGCACCGTAGTGCTCCCTAGCAGCACCGCAGTGCGCACACGGATTTGCATCTCTGAGTCAGACTTTAATTAGGGTTTTTTTTAACATTAGAATAAACCCAAAAACACCCTTGGACTCTTGTACTATAAATAGGATACTTGGGGTTTAAGAAAAGCAGAAAACTTAAAGCAGCAGCTCATCCACAAAAGTGTTTAGCCATGAACACCATGGCTAACTAACTTCCTAGCAAGGTGAAGGGATGAATCCCTAGGTGTAGTTGTCCCTATCTACCCTTATTTGGTTCAGTTGTAATAAGAATTTATTGTCAAACATTGTCATGATTTACTTCTTTATCTAATTATAAGATTTTATCTATTCTGGTGATTGTATCTTTTTTTTCCTTGATATAACTTTAATCATACTTCTCTTATATCAAGATTATTGGGTATAATTAAGTCCGGTAAATCTAGCCTTTAGGTTTGTCTATTACTACAATATTGTCGACAAAGATATATTGTCATTTCTTGATAAACCTATAGGATAGATCATATGTGCATGAATCGGAAATAATAAGTATTTCATTACGATCATATTAGGGTTTATGCATGTTCTCATTGAATATTTGTTGATTGCATGTTTGGGATGTGAAACGTGCAATCGAGATAAAAACAACTGAATCAAGTTAGGATTAGGGCAACGAACCTAGGGAGGATTCCCGAATCCTTGTTGTCCCTCTATCATATTTTATAACCTACACAATTACTTCATCATCAATTTCAGATTCTTTATTTATTTTGATTATATCGTCTTATATTAAGGTTTATATCTTTCTTTATAGTTAACTTGTTTCCATGTGGAATCGACACCCCAAAGCCGTGCTACAACAACTGCGTTATACTTTGGGTGTAATCAAATTTTGGCGCCATTACCGGGGAAACGCACTTACTCATAAGGAAGTTTGTCAACTCTAAGATAAGACGGTACTATCTTTCCTATATATTCTGATTTTTTCCTTTATTTTGTTATGTTCTATTTATTTCTTTTAAAATCAATTGGTGTATGCTTAGACAAAGAGATTCGCGAAGGAGATTCATTAAGGGACCCGAAATAGAGATACTTTTCCCTTCCATGTCCGTTAGTGAAACCTCGCCTAGATCAAACTCTAGTGTTCACCCCACAGAAAATTTAGAAAAATTTGTTAACATGGCTGAAAACCCTAATGAAAATGTTGCTAGGACACTTAAAAACTACCTACATCCTAGCCGGACAGCCACGCCAACGTGTATTATGTTTCCAGCCAACACCCACCATCGAGACTTTAAACCGGGGATGATAAAATTACTCCCCACTTTTCATGGCTTGAAAAATGAAAACCCATATGTGCACATTAGAGAATTTGAGGAAGTAGTTACGACTTTCAATAGTCAAGATACAACCAATGATATTGTGAGACTCAAGTTTTTTCCTTTCTCCTTGAAGGATAAAGCTAAGAGTTGGTTATACTCATTGAGACCATGATCTATTGGGTCATGTAATGATATGACCCAAGTCTTTTTCAACAAATACTTCCCTCAACATAAAACTAATGCATTAAAATGACAAATCTCCACCTTTGCATAAAAGGAAAACGAGACTTTGTATCAATCTTGGGAGAAATTTAAAGAGTTGTTAAGTATGTGTCTACATCATGGGTATGAAAATTGGCACTTAGTGAGCTATTTTTATGAGGCTCTTTTCTATAGAGAGTGCCAATTTATCGAGATGATGTGCAATGGTGAATTTCTGCAAAAAGACCCTGATGAAGCTTTTGAGTACCTTAATGAGCTTGCTGAAAAAGCTCACGCATGGACTGGACCTAGTGATACTAAAAGCACAAATAGGTCACGACCTATAGGAAACCTTAGTGGTGGAGGAATCTACCATCTTAGGGAAGAGGATAATCTTAAGGCCAAGGTCAAGATGCTTACTAGGGAGTTAGAGGCACTGAAAACGAAAAAACCAACACACATGGTTAATCAAAACGAACCTTTAAAAACATGTTTTGTGTGTGGTGGGATTGATCATCCTGCTCAAGATTGCCTCATATTTGTTGACATGAGAGGGTTGTACGAGGAACAATGTAATGCCTTAGGCATGTACAAGAAGCCTCAAGCACCCTTCTCTAACACTTACAATCCGGGGTGGCGAAATCACCCCGACTTCAACTGGAAATCTGAAAACCAACAGCATACACAACCCCCTAGAACATACCCAGCACCTTATCATGCACCCTCATCCTCTAGGAACTCTCTAGAAGACACCTTACATGCTTTCATAGAAGCACAAGGTAAAACAAACCAGAGGTGTGAGGCATTAATTACACAAGTGGTTGAGGAGAACAAAGAAATAAGGAGCCAAGTGTCTAAATTAATGGGCTCCTTAAATGTGACTGAGCGAGGTAAGTTTCCTTCCCAAGCTCAGTCCGTACCTCACGGTCAACATATGGCACAATAAAATTTGAAAGATGTAAATGCCATTGTGACCTGAAATGGCAAGTCACTGCACATCCCACCAATGAATAAATCCGAGGATATGGAAAACAGTCAAACTAATAGTGAAGTCGAGTTACTTAAAGACCCTGAAGTGACCAAAAATCCTGTTAAGGCACCATTCCCCCAAGCCTTAAAATAAAAAAAAAATCTGGAAATAAATAATGAAATCCTTAGGAACTTAAGGCAAGTGAAACTTAATCTTTCTCTTTTGCATGTGATTAAACAAGTCTCTACCTATGCAAAAGTTCTCAAGGATTTATGCACCATTAATAGGAAACACCATGTCAAGAAAACAACATTCTTAACTGAGCAAGTTAGTATGTTAATTGAGCAAAGAATTCCCCCAAAATACAAAGATCCGGGCTGTCCTACCATTACTTGCAAGATTGGAAATCATGAGATTAGACAAGCCTTGCTAGATTTAGGAGCTAGTGTAAACCTGATGCCATTCTCCATTTACTTACAGCTGGGGTTAGGAGAAATCAAACCAACTGGTGTGGTATTGCAATTGGCTGACCATTCAGCCAAAGTACCCCAGGGTGTGGTAGAGGATGTCATGATTCAAATTGATAAATTTTACTATCCTGTTGATTTTTTAATTCTTGATACTACTTTTGCTGTTGACATTAACTCTAAAATCTCTTTGATTTTGGGTAAACCTTTCCTTGCTACTGCGAATGCTCTAATAAATTGTAGGAATGGACTCATGAAATTGTCCTTTGGCAACATGACACTTGAAGTAAATATTTTCAATGTTGCAAAGCAACCCGAAGATGAGGACGAACACCACCAGCTTTACATGATTGAGTCACTCATAAATGAGGGAGTTTCCTTAGCTCATGATTATGATCCTCTTAAGAATTTTCTTGTTAATTATGAGATAGATTTATTTGATGATAAAACTGATATGATTAATATTTGGGTTGTTTTTGACAAATCTCAAGATTATAGCAATCGGGCATGGCAACCAAGGTTTGAGAAGCTGCCCGAAAGAAGCAAGACACAAGTCCCCTCAAGTGTGGAAGCACCTAAGGTCGAACTAAAGCCGCTACCTAAGGGTTTAAAGCATGATTTTCTCGGTCCAGGTGATACCTCTCCTGTTATTATTTCTTCTGAATTATTTGATACCCAAGGTGAGAAACTACTTCAAACTTTGAATGCACACAAATCAGCCCTAGGTTAGAGCATGGCTGATTTAAAGGGAATTAATTCCCTAATCTGCTCCCATAAAATAAATTTGGATGAAGGAGCTAGTCCTCGTAGAGACCCTCAACGTAGGCTTAACCCCACTATGAAAGAAGTACTGAAAAATGAAGTGTTGAAACTGTTAGATGCGGGTATTATATATCCTATAGCTGATAGTAAATGAGTAAATCCTACACAAGTCATCCCTAAAAAGTCCAGAGTCATGGTAGTAAAGAATGACCTAGGAGAGCTAGCCCCTACCAAACTTGTGACCGGGTGGCGTATGTGCATCAACTACAGAAAATTAAATGCTGCCACCCGAAAAGACCACTTCTCACTCCCTTTTATTGATCAAATTCTTGAGCGTGTAGCTGGTCATCCCTTTTACTATTTTTTAGATGGTTATTCTGGTTATTATCAAATAGAAATTACATTAGAAGACCAAGAAAATACCACTTTTACTTGTGCTTTTGGCACCTATGCTTTTCGCAAAATGCCATTTGGATTATGTAATGCCCCTACTACTTTTCAATGCTGCATGATGAACATTTTTAGTGACATGGTTGAAAGTTGCATTGAGGTTTTTATGGATGACCTAACTGTTTTTGGATCTTCATTTGAAGCATGTTTAATGAATTTAGAAAGAGTATTAATTCGTTGTGAGGAAAAAGAATTGGTTTTAAATTGGGAAAAATGCCATTTCATGGTACCATCCGGCATTGTTTTAGGACATATTATCTCTTCTAAAGGAATAGAGGTTGATTAATCTAAGATTGAATTAATCTCTAAATTGCCTACACCTAAGACAATAAAGGATGTGAGGTCTTTCCTTGGTCATGCTGGTTTTTATAGGAGGTTTATACAAAATTTTTCAAATATATCTAGACCACTATGTGCCCTCCTAGTTAAAGACACTCCCTTTGAATGGTCAGGAGCTTGTTCAAGAAGTATTCCAAATGCTGATCAGCAAGCTTACTTCTGCACCTATAATGCAGTCACTGGATTGGACTTTGCCTTTTAAAATCATGTGTGATGCTAGTGACTACGATGTAGGTGCTGTTCTTGGACAACGAAGAGAAGGAAAACCATTTGTCATTTACTATGCTAGTAAAACTTTAAATAGTGCTAAAATGAATTACTCCACAACTGAAAAAGAATTACTAGCTATAGTATTTGCTTTAGACAAATTTCGTGCTTATTTAATTGGTTCCCCTATTCTTATTTTTACAGATCATGCAGCCCTCAAGTACCTTCTTACAAAGAAGGATGCTAAAGCACGACTAATACGATGGATCCTCCTCCTACAAGAATTCGACATCACCATCAAAGACAAAAAAGGAGTGGAGAATGTAGTGGCTGATCATCTCTTGAGACTTACTTTCAAGGACACTTATGATGAAATGCCAATCAAGGATGATTTTCCCGATTAACAATTACTATCCATTTCTTCTCTACCATGGTTTGCTCATATTGTAAATTATTTGGCTACAGGTGAGACACCAATGGATTAGAGCGCTCAAGACAAGAGGAAATTCTTATATGAGGTATGTAATTTCTATTGGGATTATCCCTATCTTTTCAAGTATTACCCTAACCAAATTCTAAGGTGTTGCATCCCTAATGAAGAGATTACAAGTGTCTTAGAATTTTGTCACTCCCAAGCTTGTGGAGGCCACTTTTCAATGAAAAAAACCGAGGAAAAAATTTCGAAGTATGGATTTTATTGGCCTTCCTTGTTTAAAGATACAAACACCTACTGTCGCTCATGTGAAAGTTGTCAAAAGGTAGGAGCTGTGTCCCATCGAAATATGATGCCCTTAATCCTTATTTTAGTAATTGAAATCTTTGATTGTTGGGGCATCGATTTTATGGAACTCTTTCCTCCTTCCTTTGGATACCAATATATCATTGTGACAATAGATTATGTATCTAAGTGGGAAGAGGCAGCAGCTTGCCGAAGCAATGATAATAGAACGGTAATCAAATTTCTTAAAGAAAATGTGTTATCTCGATTTGGTACACCACGTGCTATAATTAGTGATCGAGGTACACATTTTTGCAACCGTTCTTTTGAAGCTTTAATGCGAAAATATGGGGTGTTACATAAAATTTCTACTGCCTATCATCCTCAAACTAGTGGACAAGTAGAGCTCGCTAATAGGGAAATTAAACAAATTTTAGAAAAAACGGTTAACCCGGATCGCAAGGATTGGTCTTTGAGACTTGTTGATGCACTTTGGGCCTACCGTACTGCTTTTAAAACACCCTTAGGCATGTCACCTTATAGGCTTGTTTTTGGAAAGCCTTGCCACTTACCCGTGGAGCTCGAGCATAGAGCTTATTGGGCCATCAAGTCTTTTAATTTTGACATAGAAGAGGTGGGTAAGCTTAGGAAGTATCAACTGACCGAGTTAGAGGAATTAAGAAACGATACTCATGAGAACTTTAGAATCTATAAGACCAAGATGAAAGCATTCCATGATAAAAACATAATGATCGGGTGTTCTTATACGATTCTAGACTCCATAAGCATCCAGGAAAAATTCGGTCAAGACGGACCGGTCCTTTCGTAGTAAAACATGTTTTTGAAAATGGGGCGGTGGAAATTGAGGACACTAAGGACGGTCAATTTTTTAAAGTGAATGGTCAGCGCCTTAAGATCTTCATCAATAGGCTAGATCCGGAGGTGGAAGACATTCCACTTATGGATCCGGTCTATTTCCCTTAACTTTACCACACAGGTACGTTTTCATTTTTTTTATTTGTTTATTTTGTTTTAATTACATTTTATTCAATCTCAATTATTAGTTTCTTCTTTTAGTTTAATTTTTCAGATTTACTTTTTAACTTTATTTTTCTGTTGGCAACCAAGACCAGAATTTTTGGGCACCAATATGCACCGCGGTGCTCCTCAACAACACCGCGGTACCAAGTACCAGGATCAGCAGCGCCAGGCCTAGCACTGCAGCACCAGGCCCAGCACTGCGGCACACAGCGCATCACACAACGCCAGGCCCAGCACGCCAAGCTCAGCACCGCAGCGCACTGCACGGCGCTAGCTCGAGCCCAGCACTTACCTAACCCTAATTCTGCACTATAAAAGCCATTTTACAGCCTTCTTGCTCATTTTTTCTTTCACAAAACCAGCAGCACACTACCTCCTCTCTCCACTTTAAAAACATCCTTACTTGCTCAATCACCCGCACTCAAAACTTTCTTGTTTATACATCACTTCTTACTAAATTGCTCACTTTTGTTATTGATTTTGCTAGCACTCTCTCTCTAAAGCTTGGTTATAAGAAGACCATTGGGTTCATCAAGAACACTTCAAGAGGTAGATAGTCTTTCTTCTCTCCACCATGGACATCAAATTGAAATTTCAGCAAGAAGAATGGCAAGCACTTCACCTGGGAGTACACATTGTCTAGCACCTGTGCACTAAAGGGAGTTTTTCTTTACTTTCTCTTTAAACATTGAGGAAAATGCAAATTTTAAGTTGGGGGTGGAGGAAATATATCTCTTTAAATTGTTTGGTGTTATCTTTCCCTTAATTTAAGTATCAATCTTCATTTGGTTTAAGAATCTTGTTTGTAGTAAGATTGTATGATTAGTCTTAAACATTTAGAGAAATTTTATGTGTGATTGTTTTATGAATACTTTTGCGGTCTTGACAAGCTCTAGAACTTACTTGATAATCACTTGAGGCGAATTCCTAGAATGCACACTACTTAGGATATGATATAAGCCATTTTTGAACTGTTTGAGCCTTTCAAACCTATACCCTTGCTATATTTATCACTAGTCACCTATTTGAGCCTTTTTCTTGAAAAGAAAAATTGAGCCCTATTTCTTTCGATAAACCATTTACTTACCTTTATGAGCCTAGAAATATTTTATCCTTACCTTTCTTTTAAAAGAACTTAGTTATACACATGTTGTGAGAAGCAATTGAAAGGAGTAAGGGTAGAAATATAAGAAAATATCACTACCATAACCCAAGTACATTAAAGGAGATAAGTTGGGGGTTGTGGAAAAGAAAATAAAAAAAAATGGTGATGAAAAAGAATGTGAATGGTTATGTGCCAAAATAAAAAAAAATGAATTATGGCAAAGAAAGAAGAAAGAAGAAAAAGAAAAAAAAATGGTGATTTGTTGAAAGAAATTCTCGAAAAATGGTTGAAAGAGTTGGGTGTTGAAGTAAAGGTTATCAAGTGCTTAAAGTGATTGTGTTTAAAGCTAAGAGATTGAGTTCTTTTACTTATGAATCCTTCCCGTTCTTCCTTAGCGTTTACCTTAGCCTAACGTTACAAGCTTATTAAAGACCTTTTGATCCAATATAGTGTGATTTTTCTACAATAGTGGAGAGTTATTTGAAAAGTGAGCCTATGGAGCTTGTTTTTGTGATTGATGTCACGAAATTTATCATGCTTTAGAGGCCAAGACTTGTATTCATGAATGTTATGCATAAAATCCTCCGGGTTTTCGGATTAATGGTTTGTGGTAAGATGGATGTTAAGAGTCAATAACGATTTTAAGATTGATGTTTGGATTACTTTTGGACTTGGGTGAAATTTAATGATTCTATGAGCGGTATGTTGTGTGAAATGTTTGAGACAAAAGTGAATTACTCTTGGTTAACACTAGTAGTGCTTTATCTTGTTTTTGACTCCCACCATGGAATTCACCTCTTGTTTCTGCTTGAATTGCTAGAGACTAGCAATAAGCTAGTTGGGGGTTGTGATAAGAGCCATAAAATGCACCTCAACGATGCTTAATTGTTAGCATTTTATGATTCTTCTCGGTCTATATTGCACTCTTGTATGTTGATAACTATCAAGGAATATTATTGGATCACTAACTTATCCCAGTACAATTTCAAGTATTTTGAGTCCAAAAAGGAGAAAAAGCGATCATTGTTTAAAAGCACCAAGGTTACATGCATGACAAAGCATAGGAGTGGCTGTGGAGAGGTAAAGCATGAAGAAAATCAGCAAAAAAGCCAACACCGCGGTGCTCCTCAGCAGCACCGCTGTGCCCAGAAACTAACCCAGTGTGAACAACCAGCCAGCACCGCGGTGCCTAGAAGCTCTCCGAATCCAGGATATACCTAGCACTGTGGTGCTCCCCAGCAGCACCGTAGCGCGCACACGGATTTGCATCTCTGAGTCAGACTTTAATTAGGGTTTTTTTAACATTAGAATAAACCCAAAAACACCCTTGGACTCTTGTACTATAAATAGGATACTTGGGGTTTAAGAGAAGGGGATCTTGGCTGAGAAGAAAAGCAGAAAACTCAAAGCAGCAGCTCATCCACAAAAGTGTTTAGCCATGAACACCATGGCTAACTAAATTCCTAGTAAGGTGAAGGGATGAATCCCTAGGTGTAGTTGTCCCTATCTACCCTTATTTGGTTCAGGTGTAATAAGAATTTATTGTCAAACATTGTCATGATTTACTTCTTTATCTAATTATAAGATTTTATCTATTCTAGTGATTGTATCTTTTTTTTTCCTTGATATAACTTTAGTCATGCTTCTCTTATGTCAAGATTATTGGGTATTGATGAGATTCATAAAATGCATCTTAACAGTACTTAATTGTTATCATTTTAGGGTTGATCTAGGTTTTAATTGCACCTTTATACGTTAACAACTCTAAATTATGATTCTTGGATCATTGATCTATTTCGGTGCATTTTTAGGTACTTTAAGCTCAAAAGAGGAGGAAAAGTTATCATTGCTTGAAGGACAAAGACTTGAGGCATACTTGAGTGAAGGAATGCTTCTGGAAGGACAAGATGGAGGGCTTAAAAGAGCAACAGCTGCTGCCCACATTGGAAAAGAGTTTCACTAAATTGTCAGAATTTCCTGTACAGATCAATCATCTTTGCAAATTAAACTGTATTGATACAAGAAGAACCAGGAGATGAGCCATATACACTTAGAAAGATCCAGAAGTCTATTTTTTGGAGAATTTTACGGTTTATAAAAATGATTTTTCTAGAGAAAGTTATGGTAGTTTAAGTAGACAAAGGTCAGGCTGTGCAGGTTGTGCGGGATTTCAGCGTGAAGGGCATGTGAAGGCTTAAATCCCACATCCACATCGGTTAGAAACACATTTCTATATCCCACATCCCACATCGGATTGGAAACATATTGCACTCATGGTATTTTCCTATATAAGACCCACTCCACTTCAACTTTAAGGATGATCAGAGAATCTGAGATCATCTAAGATCATCAGAAAGTGAATCCAGAGGGCCTTTAGGATCAATCCAGAGGGCCCTTAGGAGGAATCCAAAGTACTTTTAGAGGGCAAGCTGAGGAATTGTCGAAGCTTTCACTACCAAGGGGGAGATGATCATTGAGAGGTCGGAGGCAACTCGAGGAAGCATGAGCTCCATGGCCAGCTAGTCTCCAAGCAAGGCGAAGGGATGAATCCCTAGGTGTAGTTGTTCTTACTTTCCTTTATTTGATTCAGTTGTAGTTTGGTATTATTTTCATTAAACATTGTTATGTTTTATTCTTTAATTTAATTAGTAGATTTCTTATTAGTCCGGTGATTACATGTTTCTTTTCCATATAAGTCTAGTCATGCTCTTCTTATGTGTATTTGTTTAGGTGTGATTGAGTCCGATAGATCTCTTTTATAGATTTGTCCATTACTGTGGTATTGTCATTTAGATATATTGTCGTCTTTTGATAATTTATAGTTAGGTCATGTGTGCTTGAAAGTAAAGAATAATTCATATCAATTACATTAGGGTTTATACATGCGCTTTAATTGAATATTTGCCGATTGCTTGTTTGGGTTGTGAAACTTGCAATCGAGATAAAAATAACTGAATCAAGTTAGGATCAGGGCAACGAACCTAGGGAGGATTTCTGGAACCTTGTTGTTTCTTTATTATATTATCCATCAATTATTTACACAAATTTCACACAATCAACAATTCAGATTTTGTCACTTTAACTTTTATCGTTTGTGTTGAGGTTTACACCTTCTTTTGTAATTAGTTTGTTTCCCTGTGGAATCGACACCCCAAAGCTGTACTACAATATCGCGTTATGTTTTGGGCATAATCAAATTTTGGCGCCGTTGCTGAGGAAACGCGCTTAAATACAAAGAAGATTGTCAACTTTTGACATGACGGTAGAAGAGTTGTAAATAGTCTTTTTTTCATCAGCTGTAAAGGCGGTAACTTCGTTCCTTCTTTTAGCTTGCTGAATTAATTTTTTTGTTTTATTTTATTTTATTCGATTTTTTATTTTTTTATATAGTATTTTTATTATTTTGTGATCTTGCATGCCCAGATATAGAGACACTTTGGGTAGATTTGCTTGTAGGCCTGTGCTAGAGTCAAGATTAAACTTTTTAAACCCTTTATTTGATAATCCATCTCCTTCCGAGTCTAATAGTGAAACCTCACCTAGATCAACCCATAGTGGAAACCCAAGTGAGAATTTAGAGGATTTTGTTAACATGGCCGATAACCTTAATGAGAATGTTGCTAGGACACTTCAGGATTACCTCCACCCTACATGCACAACCACACCATCATGCATCATGTCTCCAGCCAATACTCGCCAATTAGATCTTAAACCAGGGATGATTCAGTTACTTCCTATATTTCATAGCTTGGATAATGAAAACCCATATGTGCACATTAGAGAGTTTGAGGAAGTAGTCGCGACTTTTCATAGTCAAGATGAAACCGATGACATTGGGCTTAAGTTCTTTCCTTTCGCTTTGAAGGATAGAGCTAAAAGTTGGCTATATGATTACGCCCAAAACATAACGCGGTTATTGTAGTATAGTTTTGGGGTGTCGATTCCACAGGGAAACAAGTTAATTACGAAAGAAGGTATAAACTTTAACACTAACGACAATGATTAGGTGAGAGAATATGAGTTTTGATAATGCAATATTGTGTAAAAGAGTTGTGCGAATATAACAAAGAATATAAATAAGAAACAACAAGGTTCCAGGAATCTTCCTTAGGTTCGTTCCCTATTTCCACTCTTGATTCAAATTTTTATCTCGATTGCAAATTTTACATCCTAAACAGGCAATCGGAAAGTATTCAATCAAGCACATTTATATCTCTAATATAATTGCTACAAATTACTCTTTGATTTCAATTCAAGCACACATGATTTATCTTATAGATTAGCAAGAAACGACAATATATTGCAATAATGATATCACAGTAATGGCTGATCTATAAGATAAATATACCGAAATCAATTACATCCAAACAACTTGACATAAGAAAAGCTTGACTAGACTTATGTGGAGTAGAAGGATGCAATCACCGGATTGAGAGAAACTAAAAGAAGAAGAATATAGAATACAGCTATCACATGAACTCAAATCCTTCTTAATTAATCAAAGAGTAAATCATAGACAATGTTTTAACAATAAGTCCATACAAATGAATCAAGAATAGGAAATAAGGAACAATAAAACCCTAAGGATTCATCCCTTTCCCTTGTTTGATGATTAGTTAGCCATGAAACTCAAGGTGGAAAAACAATATAGATGTTCTCCACTTGATTTCTTGGCCATGGAGCTCAAGGTGGAAGAACAATGTGGATGTTCTCTCCTTGATTTCCAACTCACGAAAACTTAAACAGAATGCTAAAAATTTCTCTAATTTTTATCTATCAAAAACTGTCTTTGTTTTTCTCCTCCAGCTCTCTCTCCCGGCTGCAAACCTTAAGCATATATTTATAGCCCACGAGGGAGAGCTGTCTTTGCACAGCCTTAATTTGAGTCTGAATTGGAGTCCATGTGCGCACTGCTGGAAAGTGAAGGCTGGAACGTGAAGGTGGTCCAGCAGCATGTGCGCGCTGCTGGCTTTGTCTGAGCGTGCGCCTGGGCACTGGAAAGTGAAGGCTGGAATGTGAAGGTGGGTCCAGCAGCATGTGCGCGTGTCCAAGTGTGCGCCTGGGCGCTGAAAAGTAAAGGTGCAGCGTTAGTTGGCGAGGGGCGCGGTGCTGATGACTGAGGGGCGCAGCGCTGGTTCATGGGCACCTAGGCGCTCACTCTTGTTTGCCTGGGCGCTGGGGCGCTGGTTCTTGTTTTCCTGGGCGCTGGGGCGCTGGTTCATGGGTGCCTAGGCGCTGGTTCTTGTTTTCCTGGGTGCTGGGGCGCTGGTTCATGGGCGCCTAGACGCTGGTTCTTGTTTTCCTGGGTGCTGGGGTGCTGGTTCATGGGTGCCTAGGCGCTGGTTCTTGTTTTCCTGGGCGCTGGGGCGCTGGACAGTGAGAGGTGAGGCGCTGGGCATTGTTCTGGAGGCCCTGAACTGTTTCCGCTAAAACTGCCATAACTTTCACTAGAAAAATCCTTTTTCCGAACCGTAAAATTCTCCAGAAAATAGACTTCCGGATCTTTCTAAGAATATATAGCTCATCTCCTGGTTCTTCCTACATCAATACAGTTTAATCTGCAAAGTTGATTGATCTGTACAGGAAATTCTGGCAATTTAGTGAAACTCCTTCAACTTGTATGCAGAAGTGCACACACTAGTGTGCCTACCCTTAACTTATTCCAAAGTGATGCACACACTTGTGTGCAGTCTTTCAACTCAATGTACTTTATTGCTACAACCTTGGTTTAGACTTTTAATTATCTTTAAATTATTTTTGGAAATGTCTAAACCTTGGACAAAAACGAGCACCGACACCCAAGATCTTTTGGTGCTTTAAACATGGATCGCTTTATCATCTCTTTTGTACTCAACGCACCTGAAAATGCATCGAATTAAGTCAATGATTTATGAATAACACTTTAGAGTTATCAACATTTAAAAGTGTGATTACGACCGAGATTAACCCTAAAGTGTTAACAATTAAGTATTGTTTAGATGCATTTTATGACTCTTATCACAACCCCCAACTAGCTTATTGCTAGTCCCTAGCAATTCAAGCGAAAGACATGAAATGAGTTCTTTATTTAGAAATTAATGCACAATACAACAATGCTAGTGTTAACCAAGAGTGATTCAAAAATCTTTGTCTCAAAAATCATGCGTAACATATAGCATATAGAATCATTAAATTTCACTCAAATCCAAAAATAATTCAAACATCAATCTTAAAATCGTTATTGACTCTTAACATCCGTCTTACCACAATTCATTAATCTGAACATCCGGATGATTTTATGCACAATATTCATGAATACAAGTCTTGGCCTCTAAAAAAAATAAATCGCGTGACATCAATCACAAAAACAAGCTCCATAAGCTTACATTTCAAACCACTCTCCACTATTGTAGAAAAATCACATTACATTGGATCAATAGGTCTTTATTAAGCTTGTAATGTTCGGTTAAGGTAAAGGCTAAGAAAGAATGGGAAGAATTCACAAGTAAAATAACTTAATCTCTTAGTTTTGAACATAGCTCTTTAAGCACTGGATATCCTTACTTCAGTACCCAACTCTTCCAACCATTTTTATTTTTTTTTTCTTTTCGAGGATTGTTTTCTCAACAAATCACCATTTGTTTTTCTTTTCTTTTGTATTTTGGCATAAAAGACCATTCACCTCCTTTTTCATTTCTTTCTTTTTCACAACCCCCAACTTATCTCCTTTAATGTACTTGGGTTGTGGTAGTGATATTTTTTCATATTTCCACCCTTACTCATTTTAAGTGCTTCTCACAACATGTGTATAGTTAAATTCTTTTTAAGAGAGAGGTAAGGATAAAATATTCTCTTTAGGCTTATAAGGGTAAGTGAATGGGTTTTTGAAAGAAACCAGGCTCAACTTCGTTTTCAAGAAAAAGGCTCAAATAGGTGACTAGTGATATATATCGCAAGGGTAGGTTTGAAAGGCTCAAACGGTTCAAAAATGGCCTATATCATATCCTAAGTAATGTGCATTCTAGGAATTCGCCTCAAGAGGTTATCAAGTAAGTTCTAGAGCTTGCCGAGACTGCAAAAATATTCACAAAATAATCACACATAAAACTTTTCTAAATGCTTACGATTAATCATACAATCTTACCACAAGCTAGAGTCTCTAACCAAATCAAGATTGATACTTAAATTAATTTCAAACCGAAGCAAGATTTAATTTCTTCTAAGTGCTATATGCTATCTCAATTAAGGTCATATTATTGACATGTGAATAACTCCAAGGCTAATACAAAGCATGCTAAAAACAAACTTTTTTTTAAAAAAAATTATCCTAACAAACAAAACGTAGGAAAGTGACACCAAGCAGTTCAATGGAAAAAGGAAAGAAATGTGTTTCCTCCACCCCCAACCTAAACATTGCATTGACCTCAATGTGAAAGAAAAAGGAAAAGAAACTCCCTTTGTTAGCCAAAAGTGCACAGAAGCTAAAAATTGTGCACCACCATTTGAATTGCTTCGCATATTTGTCCCTGAAAAAGAAACACGAAAGTAAAACTGGAAAACAGCAAAATACTAATAATAAACACGAAAAAGAATTATGAAAAGAAAAAAAATAAACAAATAAAAATGATATGCTTTGGGGTGCCTCCCATGAGCGCTAAGTTTTACGTCTTCAGCCAGACGATGCACCACTCTCACTGATGGCCTCATTGTGGTGCTGAAAATGAGGCTCCAAACTCAATGGCCTCAGTGTTAATCTTTTGGCAAGGAATACTTAAAGTCCACCACATATGGCTCAAGTGTTCTTGGTGTTGCCCATTTACAATCAGTAGTAGGGTATTTGATTCCCGCATCCATGTGACTTCTCTCAAGCAACTCCTCAAAGCATGGTTTCCCAAATTTCTTAATAAATCCCTGTGACTTATCACAAATATCAATAATGTTAACAGCATGGGGATAAATTGAAGAATCATTGAACTCAAAATTATTAGGAAGGAATTCCAAAGAGTTAGAATTATCTTCAATGTTCTCATCCTCTAAATTAAGCTTATCAATCATATAAGTGTTGAAACACTCATCCTCTTCAATTGACTGCCTTGAGATTCGGAAAACATTTACCTCTAAAGTCCTATTTCCAAATGATAATGTCATTAGGCCATTCCTACAATTAATGAGGGCATTAGCAGTGGCAAGGAATGGTCTTCCAAGTATCAAAGGAATTTTGGACTCTGCATTTACCATAGAAACAGTATCTAAAATCAAGAAGTCAACAGGATAATAGAAATTATCAATTTGTAACAAAATATCTTCTACAATACCTCTTGGTTTTCTTACCGATCTATCCGCTAGTTGAAGTACCACGGATGTTGGTTTAATCTCACCTAAACCGAGTTGCAAGTACATGGAGTATGGCATGAGGTTCACACTAGCTCCCAAATCTAGCAATGCTTGGCCACAAGATTTGTTTCCAATTTGGCAAGCCACTGTTGGACAGCCCGGATCTTTATATTTGGGCGGTGTCGTGCTATCAATTACCGCACTTTCTTGCTCCGTTAAGAATGCAATCTTCTTAACATTGTGCCTCCTCTTGAGTGTGCATAGATCCTTGATGACTTTAGCATAATTGGGAATATGTTTTATAACATGAAGAAGAGGGAGGTTAATCTTAACATGCTGAAGTTGTTCAAGAATCTCGCCTTTTAGTGCTGAATTTCTCTCCTTAGGTTTAAGGAGAGCTTGAGGGAAAGGCACCGGTGGAGAATAATCATCATGGGCCTCTTGTTCCTTGGGCACTTTATCCTTGTTGTTCACAGTATTAGGAATCAAGTGTGGTGGTAGTGTGGGTCCATCAATTTTTTTACCGCTGCGGGTGATTATGGCGTTAACCTCTTTAATATTTTGATTTTTCGGATCAGAGGTTTGTGCCATATGTTGTCCCCTTGGATTTTGTTACAGCTGCGAAGGGAACCGACCTTGCTCTTGAATTGTCAAGAAACTAGTTAACTTGGTGAGTTGACTTTTTATCTCCTTTTGCTCATCTTTGATCCCTTTTTGCTCTTCTAGCACCCGTTGATTTATCTTGCCTTGTTCTTCCACACTCTTAGCATGTACTTGCAGAAATGACTTAAACATATCTTCCAAAGGTAAAGATTTTTGTGGTGCATTAGATGAGGTTGCTTCCGGTTGCCATTGGGTACTAGAGTGGGGATGAGGTTGTATATCGGATCTCCAACGGGTGCTAGTTTAGGCTGGGGGTTGTGTATCGGGTCTCCCATTAAAATTTGGGTGATTCTTCCAACCGGGATTATAGATGTTAGAATAGGGTGAGTATGGTTTGCTAGAGGATATACCTAAAGCATTACACTCTCCTTTCATCTCAAAATAGATTGGACAATCCCTAGGCACATGATCTACCCCATTACACATGAAATAAGGCTCACGGGACTCTACCCTAGCAACTGGTTCGGGGGCTCTAGCATCTTTGGCTCTTAAGACTTCAATTTCCTTAGTTAGGGCCTCTAAACGGGCTTTAAGGCTGTCCTCTTCCTTAAGTTAGTAGATTCCAGCGGGTTGATTTCTCCTAGTACTTTCCATGGCACTCGGTCCTGTCCAAGTGTGGGCTTTTTCTGATAGGTCATCTAGGAAATCTATGGCTTGATCGAGATCTTTTTGAAGAAAATCCCCATTACACATCATTTCTATGAATTGCCTCTCCCTACTTAGGAGTCCATCATAGAAATAGCTGACTACCCGCCAACTTTCATACCCATGGTGTGGACAAGAATTTAAAAGGTCCTTGAAACATTCCCAAACTTGATATAAGGTTTCACTCTCCTTTTGTGCAAAGTTTGAGATTTGTCTCTTAAGGTTGTTGGTCTTATGGGTTGGGAAGTGTTTTTGGAAGAAAACTCGGGTCATCTCATCCCAACTACCAATAGACCTAGGCCTTAATGAGTACAACCAAGTCTTGGCTTTTTCCTTAAGTGAAAAAGGGAAAAACTGGAGTCTGACAGTGTCCACCATATCAGCCCTATTTTGGAAGGTTGCTACTACTTCCTCGAATTCCCTAATGTGGATGTAGGGGCTTTCATTCTCAAACCCATGGAAAGTTGGTAGCAATTGTATCATGCCCGGCTTAAACTCAGCTTGTGAGGCATTAGGGGGGAACATGATACAAGAGGGTGTGGCCGTTCGGCTAGGGTGCAAATAGTCTTTAAGTGTCCTAGCAACATTTTCATTGTGATTGCCGGCCATGTTATCAAAATCCTCTAAATTCTCGGATGGGGGTGCACTATGGTATGATCTAGGCAAGGTTTCACTAACGGACGTGGAAGGAGAGAGTGACTCTAATTCAGGTCCTCTAATGAATCTGCCTCGTGAATCTCTCGGTTTAAGCATGCACCAATTACTTTAGAGGGGAAATAAAATATGTAAAACAGAATAATAAATAATTAAATAAAATAGAATAATAAACAAATAAATAAAACAGAATAATAAATAGATAAATAAAACAGAATAATAAACAAATAAATAAAACAGAATAATAAAAGAAAATTAAAAAAATAAAAGTAAAGGAACAATATTGCGGTATTTACAAAGTGCTGAAAAGAAAAATATTTACGATTTTTTTTTAATATTTTTTTTTTACTTAAAGTTGACAAGCTTTCTTTGTACTTAAGTGCGTTTCCCCGGCAACGGCGCCAAAATTTGATTACGCCCAAAACATAACGCGGTTATTGTAGTATAGTTTTGGGGTGTCGATTCCACAGGGAAACAAGTTAATTACGAAAGAAGGTATAAACTTTAACACTAACGACAATGATTAGGTGAGAGAATATGAGTTTTGATAATGCAATATTGTGTAAAAGAGTTGTGCGAATATAACAAAGAATATAAATAAGAAATAACAAGGTTCCAGGAATCCTCCTTAGGTTCGTTCCCTATTTCCACTCTTGATTCAAATTTTTATCTCGATTGCACGTTTTACATCCTAAACAGGCAATCGGAAAGTATTCAATCAAGCACATTTATATCTCTAATATAATTGCTACAAATTACTCTATGATTTCAATTCAAGCACACATGATTTATCTTATAGATTAGCAAGAAACGACAATATATTGCAATAATGATATCACTGTAATGGCCGATCTATAAGATAAATATACCGAAATCAATTACATCCAAACAACTTGACATAAGAAAAGCTTGACTAGACTTATGTGGAGTAAAAGGATGCAATCACCGGATTGAGAGAAACTAAAAGAAGAAGAATATAGAATACAGCTATCACATGAACTCAAATCCTTCTTAATTAATCAAAGAGTAAATCATAGACAATGTTTTAACAATAAGTCCATACAAATGAATCAAGAACAGGAAATAAGGAACAATAAAACCCTAAGGATTCATCCCTTTCCCTTGTTTGATGATTAGTTAGCCATGAAACTCAAGGTGGAAAAACAATATAGATGTTCTCCCCTTGATTTCTTGGCCATGGAGCTCAAGGTGGAAGAACAATGTAGATGTTCTCTCCTTGATTTCCAACTCACGAAAACTTAAACAGAATACTAAAAACTTCTCTAATTTTTATCTATCAAAAACTGTCTTTGTTTTTCTCCTCCAGCTCTCTCTCCCGGCTGCAAACCTTAAGCATATATTTATAGCCCACGAGGGAGAGCTGTCTTTGCACAGCCTTAATTTGAGTCTGAATTGGAGTCCATGTGCGCACTGCTGGAAAGTGAAGGCTGGAACGTGAAGGTGGTCCAACAGCATGTGCGCGCTGCTGGCTTTGTCTGAGCGTGCGCCTGGGCGCTGGAAAGTGAAGGCTGGAATGTGAAGGTGGGTCCAGCAGCATGTGCGCGTGTCCAAGTGTGCGCCTGGGCACTGGAAAGTAAAGGTGCAGCGTTAGTTGGCGAGGGGCGCGGCGCTGATGGCTGAGGGGCGCAGCGCTGGTTCATGGGCGCCTAGGCGCTCACTCTTGTTTGCCTGGGCACTGGGGCGCTGGTTCATTGGCGCCTAGGCACTGGTTCTTGTTTTCCTAGGTGCTGGGGCGCTGGTTCATGGGCGCCTAGGCGCTGGTTCTTGTTTTCCTGGGTGCTGGGGCGCTGGATAGTGAGAGGTGAGGCGCTGGGCATTGTTCTGGAGGCCCTGAACTGTTTCCCCTAAAACTGCCATAACTTTCACTAGAAAAATCCTTTTTCCGAACCGTAATATTCTACAAAAAATAGACTTCCGGATCTTTCTAAGCATATATAGCTCATCTCCTGGTTCTTCCTACATCAATATAGTTTAATCTGCAAAGTTGATTGATCTGTACGGGAAATTCTGGCAATTTAGTGAAACTCCTTCGGCTTGTATGCAGAAGTGCACACACTAGTGTGCCTACCCTTAACTTGTTCCAAAGTGATGCACACACTTGTGTGCAGTCTTTCAACTCAATTTAATTTATTGCTCCAACCTTGGTTTAGACTTTTAATCATCTTTAAATCATTTTTGGAAATGTCTAAACCTTGGACAAAAACGAGCACCGACACCCAAGATCTTTTGGTGCTTTAAACATGGATCGCTTTATCATCTCTTTTGTACTCAACGCACCTGAAAATGCATCGAATTAAGTCAATGATTTATGAATAACACTTTAGAGTTATCAACATTTAAAAGTGCGATTATGACCGAGATTAACCCTAAAGTGTTAACAATTAAGTATTGTTTAGATGCATTTTATGACTCTTATAACTATACTCACTAAGACCATGATCTATTGGGTCGTGGATTGAGATCACTCGAATTTTCTTTAACAAATACTTTCCCCAACATAAGACCAACGCTTTAAAAATGCAAATCTCCACCTTTGCACAAAAGGATAGTGAGACTTTATATCAGTCTTGGGAGAGATTTAAGGAGCTATTGAGTATGTGCCCTCACCATAGGTATGAGAGTTGGCGCTTGGTGAGCTATTTTTATGAGGGACTTACATATAGAGAGCGCCACTTCGTAGAGATGATGTGTAAAGGTGAATTTTTGGAGAAAGATCCTAATGAGGCCATAGAGTACCTCAATGAGCTTGCTGAAAAAGCTCACACTTGGACTGGACCTAGTGCTACTGAAAGCACAAATAGGTCACGACCTATAAGGAACCCAAATGGTGGTGGAATTTACCATCTTAGGGAAGAGGATAACCTTAAGGCCAAGGTCGAGATGCTCACTAGGGACCTATAGGTATTAAAGACTAAGAGCTTAAAGCCAACACACGTAGCTAATCATGCAAAATCTTTTGAACTATGTTTTGTGTGTGGTGGGGTAGATCATCTCGCCCAAGAGTGCCCCACATTTGCTGAGATGAGAGGGATGTATAAGGAACAATGTAATGCCTTAGGCATGTACACGAAGCCTTTGGCACCCTTCTCTGATAACTATAATCCGGGATGGCGAAATCACCCCAATTTCAGCTGGAAGTCTGAAAACCAGCAGCTTGCACAACCCCCTGCACCATATCTTGAACCATGTCATGGACGTGTATCTTCTAGGAGTTCTTTAGAAGACACTTTACATGCTTTTATTGAGGCAAAGGGTAAAACTAATCAAAGACTTGAATCTTTAATTATGCAGGCTATTGAAGAAAATAAAGAGATAAAGAGCCAAGGTCCAAGTTGATGAGCTACTTGAGTGTGACTGAGCGAGGTAAGTTCCCTTCTCAAGCTCAGTCCACATCTCATGGTCAGCACCTGGTGCAACAGAATGTGAAGGAGGTGAATGCCATTGAGACAGTAAGTGGTAAGTTATTACACATCCCAACAATGAAAAAATCAGAGGATGTGGACGAAAGCCACCAAGTATACATGATGGACTCATTCATGGAAAAGGTCCAACACCTTAATCCATTGGAGTCCACCCTCACTCATGGCTTCACAAGAACATATATCGAGCCAGAATTTGCGGGTGTTACTGATGACATCCTTGAGGCCTCTCAAAAACATACAAGCACCAAATTTAGCAATGAAGCAGTGGCGGGTGCATTCAACCTATGTTTTTCTAGGAGGGAATAAGGGCGTCTAGCTGAAGATGTAAAACTTAGCGCTCATGGGAGGCACCTCACAGCATATCCTTTTACTTTTATTGTTTTCATATTTCTTTTTCTTGTTTATTGTTCGTATTTTTTTTTGTTTTCCAGTATTAACTTAGTATTTCTTTTTCAGGGACAAATATACGAAGTAATTCAAATGGTGGAGCACAATTTTCAGCTTCTGTGCACCTTTGGCTACAAGGGGAGTCTCCTTTACTCTTTCTTTTACATTGAGGTCCATGCAATTTTTAAGTTTGGGGTGGAGGAAACGCATCCCTTTGTTTCCATATTCTTTATTTCCATACATTTTTTTTCTTTTTCCATTGAACTGCTTGGTGTCATTTTCCTTTTTGTTTGTTTTTAGCATGCTTTGTGTTAGCCTTAGAGTTAATTCACATGTTAATAATATGAGCCTAATTGAGATAGCATATAGTGTTTAGAAGAAGTTAAATCTTACTTCAGTTTGAACTTAATTTAAGTATTAATCTTCATTTGGTTTGAGACTCTAATTTGTGGTACGATTGTATGATTAGTCTAAAACATTTAGAGAAATTTTATGTGTGATTGTTTTATGAATACTTTTGTAGTCTTGACAAGCTCTAGAACTTACTTGATAATCACTTGAGGTGAATTCCTAGAATGCACACTACTTAGGATATGATATAGGCCATTTTTGAACCGTTTGAGCCTTTCAAACCTACCATTGCTATATTTATCACTAGTCACCTATTTGAGCCTTTTTCTTGAAAAGAAAAATTGAACCTTGTTTCTTTCGATAAACCATTTACTTACCTTTATGAGCCTAGAAATATTTTATCCTTACCTTTCTTTTAAAAGAACTTAGTTATACACATGTTGTGAGAAGCACTTAAAAGGAGTAAGGGTGGAAATATGAAAAAATATCAGTACCACAACCTAAGTACATTAAAAGGAGATAAGTTGGGGGTTGTGGAAAAGAAAAGAAAAAAAAATGAAAAAGTAGGTGAACGGTTTTGTGCCAAAAAAAAAAAGAATTATGGCAAAGAAAAAAGAAAAGAAAAAAATGGTGATTTGTTGAAATAAATGCTCGAAAATTGGTTGAAAGAGTTGGGTGCTGAAGTAAGGTTATCCAGTGCTTAAAGAGTTGTGCTCAAAACTAAGAGATTAAGTTCTTCTACTTGTTGAATCCTTGCCGTTCTTTCTTAACCTTTACCTTAGCCTAACGTTACAAGCTTATTAAAGATCTTTTGATCCAATGTAGTGTGATTTTCCTACAATAGTGGAGAGTGATTTGAAAAGTGAGCCTATGGAGCTTATTTTTGTGATTGACGTCACGAAATTTATCATGTTTTAGAGGCCAAGACTTGTATTCATGAATGTTATGCATAAAATCATCCGGGTGTTCGGATTAATGGTTTGTGGCAAGATGGATGTTAAGAGTCAATAACGATTTTAAGATTTTGGATTACTTTTGGATTTGGGTGAAATTTAATGATTCTTTGTGCCATGTGTTATGTGCAATTTTTGAGACAAAATGTGAATTACTCTTGGTTAACACTAATATTGCTTTTCATTTACTACATTATAGGTGCGGAAGTAAGCTTGCCGATCAGCATTTGGAATGCTTCTTGACAAGCTTCTGTCCATTCAAAGGGAGCGTCTTTAACTATAAGGGCACTTAGAGGTCTAGAGATGTTTGAAAAATTCTGTATAAACCTCCTATAAAAGCCAGCATGACCAAGGAAAGATCTCACATCCCTTATTATTTTAGGGGTAGGTAATTTAGAGATTAATTCAATCTTAGATTGATCAACCTCTATTCCTTTAGAAGAGATAATATGCCCTAAGACAATACCGAATAGTACCATGAAATGGTATTTTTCCCAATTTAAAACCAATTCTTTTTCTTCACAGCGAATTAATACTCTTTCTAAATTCATTAAGCATACTTCAAATGAAGATCTAAAAATAGTTAGGTCACCCATAATAACCTCCATGCAACTTTCAACCATGTCACTAAAAATACTCATCATGCAGCGTTGAAAAGTAGCAGGGGCGTTACATAATCCAAATGGCATTCTACGAAAAGCATAAGTGCCCAAGGAACAAGTAAAAGTGGTCTTTTCTTGGTCTTCTAATGCAATTTCTATTTGATAATAACTAGAATAACCATCTAGAAAACAATAAAAGGGATGACCAGCTACACACTCAGGAATTTGATCAATAAAAGGGAGTGGGAAGTGGTCTTTTCGGGTGGCAGCATTTAATTTTCTATAATCAATACACATACGCCACCCGGTCACAAGTTTGGTAGGGACTAGCTCTCCTAGGTCATTCTTCACCACAGTGACTCCGAACGTTTTAGGGACGACTTGTGTAGGGATTACCCACTACTATCAGCTATGGGATATATAATACCCGCATCTAATAGTTTCGACACTTCATTTTTTACTATTTCTTTCATAGTGGGGTTAAGCCTACGTTGAGGGTCTCTACGAGGACTAGTTCCTTCTTCCAAATTTATTTTATGAGAGCAGATTACGGGATTAATTCCCATTAAATCAGCCATACTCCATTTTAGGGCTGATTTGTGTGCATTTAAAGTTTGAATTAATTTCTTACCTTGGATCTCAGATAATTCAGAAGAAATAATAATAGGAAAGGTATCACCTGGACCGAGAAATGCATGTTTTAAACCCTTAGGTAGTGGCTTTAATTGGACCTTAGATGCTTCCACATTTGAGGGGACTTGTGTCTTGCTTCTTTCGGGCAGCTCCTCAAACCTTGGTTATCATGCCCGATTGCTATAATCCTGATAGGGTTATGTTGCCCTCTGCGAACATCGGACCTCCCGAGAAACCGTAGAGTAGGGTGGAGACCGGCTCCAACCGGGAGTTCCCTAGTTGCATTTGTTGAAAACCATTATAGAACAAGATGTCGACCGAGCTCCCGTTGTCAACCAGGACTCGTCTGACCTTGTGATTTACCACGAGGAGAGAGATGACTATGGCGTCATCATGCGGGGTCTGGACTCTTTCCAGGTCCTTGTCCGAAAAGGAAATGGTTCCATCCACCTTCTGTCATTTGTAGGGTCCGGAGACAAAAGCCACTGATCTGGCATAAGACTTCGCACGGTTCCCGAACGCTCCACCAGCTACGGGCCCCCCGCAGATGGTCTTGATGATTTTGGCCGTGGTGGCCTCTGGTTTCTTCTAGCTGGGCTCTCCACGGCTCAGCCCAGGACTTTTTCGGATAGATCACGTTGGCCTATTTCGCTCGAATGGGTGCTCAAGGCTCCTCCGAGGCCGCTCTGTGAATTTCTTCATCCGCGGCCCAATAAATTCTTTTAGCTGCCCTCTGTTGATGAGGGCCTCGATTTTTTTTTTTAGTGCCTAGCCATCTTCTATGTCGTGACCATGGTTCTTGTGGAATCTACACCAAGCGCTTCGGTCCGAGTTCAGGTTCACTGGTCTCGAAGGCCATTGTAAGATGGCCTTGTTATGGATTTGCATTAGGACGTCGGTCCTAAATACATTGAGTAGGATGTAGCCTTCGAAGGGCCTAGGGGCCCTAGGTCTGCTCTTGAGGGCCCTGGGGGCTCGAGGCCTACCTTCGAAGGGCCTAAGGGCCCTCATTCTATCTTCGCAGAACGACCGCTTAATAGGCTCGGGATCTGGGCTGGTGGGCCCCCTTTTTCTTCTTTCCGCGCCCCCTTCTCGCTCTTTTCAAAACACCTGGTCGTCTTCTTATTACACCCAAAGTATAACGCGGTAGTTGTAGCACAATTTTGGGGTGTTGATTCCATAGAGAAAAGCGATCTACAAAAGAAAAGTGCAAACCTTAACACGAACGATAACAATCCAGTGAGAAGATATGAATGATGAAGTAATTGTGTAAATAGATTGAACTATATAATAAAGAAATAACAAGGTTCCGAGAATCCTCCCTAGGTTCATTGCCTTATTCCAATCTTAATTTAGTTGTTTTTATCTTAATTGCAAGTTTCACATCCCAAACAAGCAATCGGCAAATATTCAATCAAGCACATATATAAATCCTAATGTAATTGATATGAATTATTTTTTACTTTCGAGTGAAGTACACAAGAACTATTTGATAGATTTATCAAGAAATAACAATATATCTTTAATGACAATATTGTAGTAGTGGACAAGCCTAAAAGATAAATCTACCAAACTCAATCATACCCAAACAACGTCACATAAGAAAAGCATGACTAGACTTATATGGAGAAGGAAGATACAATCACCGGATTAAGAGAAAAATCTTCTAATTAAGTTAAAGAGTAACTCATACAATGTTTTGGTAATGAATCCAAACTATAACTGAATCAATAATGGAAAATAAGAACAACTACACCTAGAGATTCATCCCTTCGCCTTGCTTGGAGATTAGTTCGCCATGAAGTTCATGGTTGAACACTTTGATGGAGGAGAGTGTGGTAGCCTTCTTGAGATTTTTAGACTTCAAAAAAGATGTTATTTCTTAAACTCTAAGTGATCTATTTATAATACAAGAGGTCCAAGGGTGTTCTAGGGTTTAAACAATCATTAAAGTCCTAATTAGGTCATAACTCGGAAACAAAGTTTCGTGTGCGCGCCGCGGCTCTGTCTATTTCTTGTTCTAGAGAGTTTCTGAGCATCGTGGCCCTACTTAGTCCAGGCCGCGGCTCTGGCTGGTGCTGAACTTGTGCATACTCTGGGCGCCGCGGCCCTGCCTAGTTCAGGCCGCGGCGCACACTGAAAGAGGACTTAGCTCTTTTAGGCAATCTTCTGGAAGCCGAGGCTTGGATATTTCCAGGCCGTAGCGCATACACTTAAGACTTGATTCTCTTCATTTTGTCCTTCCATAATAATACCTTCGCTTTAGTATTCATTGAGTCATTGTGCTTCAATCAACAATAGCTTTTCCTTCTCTTTTGAACTCAAAGTACCTGAAAATGCACCGGAATAGATCAACAATTCAGGAATACCACTTTAGAGTTGTTAACGAATAAAAGTGCAATTAAAACCTAGATCAACCCTAAAATGCTAATAATTAAGTACTGTTGAGAAGTATTTTATGGCTCTCATCACAACCCCTAACTAGCTTATTGCTAGTCCCTAGCAATTCATGTGAAAACAAGAGATGAATTCTATGGTAGGAATTAAAACAAAGTAAAGCAATGCTAGCGTTAAACCAAGTGCAATTCAATTTTTGTCTCAGAAATTGCACATAATATACAGCACATAAAATTATTAAATACCACTTAAGTTCAAAAGTAATCCAAACATCAATCTTAAAATCGTTATCGACTCTTAACATCGATCTTACCACAATCCATTAGTCCGAACACCCGGATGATTTTATGCATAACATTCATGAATACAAGTCTCGGCCTCTAAAAACATAATGAATTGTGTGACATTAATCACAAATCAAGCTCCATAGGCTTATTTTTCAAATCACTCTCCACTATTATAGAAAAATCACACTACATTGGATCAATAGGTCTTTAATAAGCTTGTAACGTTAAGCTAAGGTAAAGGTTAAGAAAGAATGGGAAGGATTAAACAAGTAAAAAAACTCAGTCTCTTAAGTTAAACATAACCACTTTAAGCACTTAGATAACTTTACTTCAACACCCAACTCTTTCAACCATTTTTTATAAGAGCACATCTCTCGATCAGTCACCACTTTTCTTTTCTTTTCTTCTTTCTTTGCCATACTTCACTTCTCTTTTTCTTCTTTTTTTTTCTTTTCTATTTTGGCATCAGACCATTCACCTTCTTTTTCATTCCTTTCTTTTTCTTTTCTTTTCCACAACCCCCAACTTATCTCTTTTAATGTACTTGGGTTATGGTAGCAATACGTTTTTCATATTTCCATCCTTACTCCTTTCAAGTGCTTCACAACAAATGTGTATGACTAAGTTCTTTTAAAAGAAGGGTAAGGATAAAATATTTTTAGGCTCATAAGGGTAACTGAATGGGTTACTGAAAGAAACAAGGCTCAAATTTTTTTTTCAAGAAAAAGGCTCAAACAGGTGACTAACGATAAATATAGCAAGGGTAAGTTCGAAAGGCTCAAACAGTCCAAAAATGGCCTATATCATATCCTAAGTGGTATGTATTCTAGGGATTCACCTCAAGTAATTATCAAATAAGTTCTAGAGCTTATCGAGACCGCAAAAGTATTTACAACCAATCACACATAAAACTCTAAATGTTTTAGACTAATCATACAATCTTACCGCAAACTAGAGTCTCAAATCAAATGAAGATTGACACTTAAATTATTCTTAAATCGAAGCAATATTTAAATTCTTCTAAATGTTATATGCTATCTCAATTAAGTTCATATCATTGACATGTGAATTAACTCCAAGGCTAACACGAAGCATTCTAAAAATAAACAAAAAGGGAAAGTAGCACCAAGCAGTTCAAAAAAATAATACGTTTCCTCCACCCCTAACTTCAAAATTGCATTGTCCTCAATGTGAAAGAAAAGGTAAAGGAAACTCCTTTTGTAAGCAAAAGTGCAGACACGCTAAAAATTGTGCACCATCATGTGAACTGCATGCCATTCCTCTTGCTGAAATTTCGATTTGATGCCCAAAGTTGGAAAGAAGAAAGACTACCCACCAATTTAAAATTTTCTTGATGATCCCAAAATCTTCTTAGTACCAAGCTTTTTGGAGAAATTTCCAACAAAATCTGAAATATTAGTGCAAAATCCTACAAGAAATGATGTTGGAATCAAGAAATTTTGAGTAAAAGTGAGTGGGTAAGTGAGGGTTTGGAGAGAGGATGAGAGAGAAATGAATGTGCTGGGTTTTTTGTAAAAGAAAAATGAAGAGGAAAAGCAGAATTTAGGGTTTAAAAGGGCCAAGTCTCGGGTGGGCGCTGCAGCTTGCTCTTGGGGGCGTCGCAGCCTTGGCTAAGGTGTGCGTGTATTCATTCTGTGCGCTGCAGTGCGCACAGTGCTGGGCCTAGGCACATGGGCTGGTGCTGTGCGTGCACACTGTGTGCTGTAGTGCGCATAGTGCTGGGCCTAGGCGCATGGGTTGTCCTGCTGGACCTATTTTCTACAAAAAAAATTGTTTGTTGCTAAAAGAAAGAGAAAAATAAAATAAAATTAGCCAAATAAATAATAATAAAAAGTAATCCTTAACTAAAAATCAAATTAAACTAAAAGAAAAACTAACAATTAAAATTAAATAAAACTTAATTAAAAACAAAACAAACAAATCAAAAGAAAAATAAAGAAAAGCGTACCTGTGTGGTGTAGTTAAGGTGAATAGACCGGATCCATAAGTAGAATGTTTTTCACCTCCGGATCTTGCCTATCAATTAAGATCTTAAGGCACTGACCATTTACTTTAAAAGTCCAACCATCCCTAGTATCCTCTATTTCCACCGCCCCATTTTCAAAAGCATTCTTTACTACAAAACAGCCGATTATCCTCGACCGAAGTTTTCCTAGGTGCTTATGGAGTCTAGAATCATATAAGAACACTTGATCATTAGGCTTGAATGTTTTCCTCAAAATATTTTTATCATGAAATACTTTCATCTTCGCCATATAGATTCTAGAGTTCTCATAAGCATCATTTCTTAACTCCTCTAACTCAGTCAGCTGATATTTCCTAAGCTTACTCGCGTCTCCTATATCAAAATTAAAAAACTTGATGGCCCAATAAGCTCGATGCTCGAGCTCTACAGGTAAGTGGCAAGGCTTTCCAAAAACAAGCCTATAAGGTGACATACCTAAGGGGGTTTTGAAAGCTATATGGTAAGCCCAAAGCGCATCAACTAGTCTCAAAGACCAATCCTTGCGATCCGGGTTAACAATTTTTTCTAAAATTTGTTTAATTTCCCTATTAACAAGTTCTACTTGTCCACTTATCTAAAGATGGTAAGTAATGGAAATCTTATGTAACACCCCATATTTTCTCATTAAAGCTTCAAATGAACGGTTGCAAAAATGTGTACCTCGTTCACTAATTATAGCACGTGGTGTACCAAATCGAGATAACACATTTTCTTTGAGAAATTTAATTACCGTTCTATTATCATTGCTTCGGCAAGCTGCTGCCTCTACCCACTTTGATACATAATCTATTGCCACGATGATATATTGGTATCCGAAGGAAGGAGGAAAGGGTCCTATAAAATCAATGCCCCAACAATCCAAGATTTCGATCACTAAAATTGGGTTTAAGGGCATCATATTACGACGAGACACAGCTCCTAACTTCTGACACTTTTCACATGAGCAACAATAGATGTTTACATTTTTAAACAAGGTAGGCCAATAAAATCCACACTGCAAGATTTTTGCAGCGGTTTTTTTCATTGAAAAGTGGCCTCCACAAGCTTGGGAATGATAAAATTCCAAGACACTAGCAATCTCTTCATTAGGGATGCAACGCCTTAAAATTTGGCCAGGGCAGTACTTGAAAAGGCAGGGATCATCCCAATAAAAATTACATACTTTTTTCAAGAATTTCCTCTTGTCTTGAGCGCTCCAATCCATTGGTATCTCAACGGTAGCTAAATAATTCACAATATGAGCAAACTATGGTAGAGAAGTAACAGAGAGTAATTGCTCATTCGGAAAATCATCATTGATTGGCAAGTCATCAGAGGTGTCCTCAAATGTGAGCCTCGAGAGATGGTCCGCCACTACATTCTCCACTCCTTTCTTGTCTTTGATGGTGATTTCAAATTCTTGTAGGAATAGGACCCACCGTATTAGTTTTGCCTTAGTATCTTTCTTTGTAATGAGGTACTTGAGGGCTGCATGATCTGTGAAGATAAGAATAGGAGAACCAATTAATAAGCACAAAATTTGTCCAAAGCAAATTCTACAGCAAGTAATTCTTTTTCAGTGGTGGAGTAGTTCATTTGAGTACTATTTAAGTTTTACTAGCATAGTAAATAACATAAGGTTTTCCCTCTCTTTGCTGTCCAAGAACAGCACCTACAGCATAGTCACTAGCATCACACATGATTTCAAAAAATCAGGTGACTGCATTATAGGTGCTGAAGTAAGCTTTCCAATTAGCATTTTAAAGGCCTCTTGACAAGGTTGAATCCACTCAAATGGGACATCTTTAACTAGGAGGGCACATAGTGGTCTAGATATGTTGGAAAATTTTTGTATGAACCTTCTATAAAAACCAGTATGACCAAGGAAAGATCTTACATCCTTTACTATCATAGGTGTGGGCAATTTAGAGATTAATTCAATCTTAGATTGATCAAATTCAAACTTAGATTGATCAACCTCTATCCCCTTAGAAGAAACAATATGCCCTAAGACAATACCCGAAGGTACCATGAAATCTCCTCACAATGAATCAACACTCTTTTTAAATTCATTAAGCATGCATCAAATGAAGATCCAAAAACAGTTAGGTCATCTATAAAAACCTCCATGCAATTTTCAACCATATCACTAAAGATGCTCATCATGCAACGTTGAAAAGTGGCAGGGGCATTACACAATCCAAATGGCATTCTACAAAAGGCATAAGTACCAAAAGGACAAGTGAAGGTGGCTTTATCCTGGTCTTCTAATGCAATTTCAATTTGATAATAACCAGAATAACCATCTAAGAAATAGTAAAAAGGATGACCAGCTACAAGCTTAAGAATTTGATCGATAAAAGGGAGTGGGAAGTGGTCTTTTAGGGAAGCAGCATTTAATTTTCTATAATCAATGCACATACGCTACCCAGTCACAAGTTTGGTAGGGACTAACTCTCCTAAGTCATTCTTTACCACAGTGACTCCGGATTTTTTAGGAACGACTTACGTAGGACTTACCCATTTACTATCAACTATGGGATATATAATTCCCGCATCTTATAGTTTTAACACTTCATTCTTCACTACTTTTTTCATAGTGGGGTTAAGCCTACGTTGAGGGTCTCTACGAGGATTAGTCCCTTCATCCAAATTTATCTTATGGGAACAGATCAGGGGACTAATTCCTTTTAAATAAGCCATGCTCCAACCTAAGGCTGATTTATGTGCATTTAAGGTTTGAATTAATTTCTCACATTGGGTCTCAGATAATTCAGATGAGATAATAATAGGGAAAGTATCAACTAGATCGAGAAAGACATGCTTTAAACCCTTAGGTAGTGGCTTCAACTCGACTTTAGGTGCTTCCACACTTGAGGGGATTTGTTTCTTGCTTCTTCCGGGCAACTCCTCAAACTTCGGTTGCCATGCTCGAGTGCCATAATCCTGAGATTTGTCAAAAACAACACAAATATCAATTATATCAGTTTTATCATTAATAGAATCAATCTCAGAATTAACAAGAAAATATTCAAGATGATCAAAATCATGAGCTATGGAAACTCCCCTATCGATGAGTGACTCGATCATGTATAAGTGGTGGTGCTCGTCCTCATCTTCGAGTTGCTTTGCAATATTGAAGATGTTCACCTCGAGGGTCATGTGTCCAAAGGACAACTTCATGAGTCCATTCCTACAATTAATTAGAGCATTTGCAGTAGCAAGGAAAGAGCTACCAAAATCAAAGGAATTTTAGAGTTAGTGTCAACAGCAGAAGTAGTATCAAGGATTAAGAAATCAATACGATAGTAAAATTTATCAATTTGAATTAAAACATCCTCTACCACACCCCAAGGTACTTTGACTGAATGATCAGCCAATTGCAATACCACAGCGGTTGGTTTGATTTCTCATAAACCCAGCTGTAAGTAAATAGAGAACGGCATCAGGTTTACACTAGTTCCTAAATCTAGCAAGGCTTGTCCAACTTCATGATTACCAATGCTACATGCAATGGTTGGACAACCAGAATCCTTATATTTTGGGGGAATTCTTTGCTCAATTAAAGCACTAACTTGCTCAGCTAGAAATGTTGTTTTCTTTACATGGTGCTTCCTCTTAATTGTACATAAATCCTTTAGAACCTTTGCATAATTAAGAACTTATTTAATCACATGCAAAAGAGGAAGATTAAGTTTAACTTGCCTTAGGTTCTCTAGGATTTCATTGTTTAGATCCAGATTTTTCTTGTTAGATTTTAAGGCTTGAGGGAATGGTGCCTTAACAGGGCTCTTAGTAACCTCAGGGTCCTTGGGTAGTTCAGCATCACTACTACCTTGACCCTTTTCCACATCCTTGGATTTGTTCGTTATTGGGATGTGTAATGTCTTACCACTTCTTGTCACAATAGCATTTATATTTTCCAGATTTGTTTGTGCCATGTGTTGACCATGGGGTGTGGATTGAGTTTGGTAAGGGAACTTCCCTCGCTCATTCACACTCAAGGAGCCCATAAGTTTGGTTACTTGGCTCCTTATCTCTTTGTTCTCTTCAACAACCTGTGTAATTAATGCCTCACACCTTTGGTTTGTCTTACCCTGTGCCTTTATAAAAGCATGTAAAGTGTCTTCTAAAGAACTCTAAAAGGATGAGGGTGCATGATATGGTGCAGAGTATGGTCTACAGGGTTGTGTAAGCTGCTGGTTTTCAGACTTCCAGCTAAAGTTGGGGTGATTTCACCATCCTGGATTATAGGTGTTAGAGAAGGGTGCAAGAGGCTTCTTGTACATGGCTAAGTCACTACATTGTTCCTCATATATCTCTTTCATATCTACGAATGTGGGGCACTCTTGAGTGAGATGATCTACCCTGCCACAGACAAAACATGGTTCTAAAGATTCGGCATGATTAACCATGTGTGTTGGCTTTGAGCCTTTAGTTTTAAATGCATCTGACTACCTAGTAAGCATTTCGACTTTAGCTTTCAGGCTATCTTTTTCCCTAATATAGTATATTCCACCACTACTTTGGTTTCTTACAGGTCGTGACCTATTGGCGCTTTCAGTAGCACTAGGTCCAGTCCAAGTGTGAGCTTTTTCAGCAAGCTCATTGAGGTACTCAATGTCCTCGTCAGGGTTTTTTTTTTTGCATAAATTCACCATTACACATCATCTCTACAAATTGGCGCTCTCTATAGGTAAGTCCCTCATAAAAGTAGCCCACTAAGCGCCAACTCTTATACCCATGGTGTGGACACATACTTAATAACTCCTTAAATTTCTCTCAAGACTGATACAAAGTCTCGTTCTCCTTTTGTGCAAAGGTGGAGATTTGTCTTTTTAAGGCATTGGTCTTATGTTGAAGGAAATATTTATTAAAGAAGACCTGGGCCATCTCATTCCATAACCTAATAGATCGCGGTCTCAGCGAGTATAACCAACTATTAGCTTTATCTTTCAAGGAGAAAGGAAAAAACTTGAGTCTCACGATATCATCAGTTGCATCTTGACTATGAAAAGTCGCAACTACTTCCACAAACTCTGTAATGTGTACATATGGGTTTTCATTTTCCAAGCCATGAAATGTAGGGAGTAATTGAATCATCTCTGTTTTAAAATCTTGATGGCGAGTGTTGGCTGGAAACATAATACATGATGGAGTGGCCGTCCGGCTAGGATGTAAATAATCTTTAAGTGTCCTAGCAACATTCTTATTAGGGTTTTCAGCCATGCTAGCAAAATTTTTTAAATTCTCGGTTGGGTGTACACTAGGGTTTGATCTAGGCGAGGTTTTACTAGCGGACGTGGAAGGAAAGGGTAACTCTATTTTGGGTCCTTTAGTGAATCTACCTCACTAATCTCTCGGCCTAAGCATACACCAACTGAGTTAAAAGGTAATAAATAAAACAAAACAATAAAAGAAAATAAGAAAATCAAAACTTAAAGAAAGGAACGATAGTACCGTCTTATCTTAGAGTTTGATAGATTTCCTTGTATTTAAGCACATTTCCCCAGCAATGGCGCCAAAATTTGATTACGCCCAAAGTATAACGCGGTAGTTGTAGCATAGCTTTGGGGTGTTGATTCCACAGGGAAAAACGATCTACAAAGGAAAAGTGCAAACCTTAATACGAACGATAACAATCAAGTGAGAAGATATGAATGATGAAGTAATTGTGTAAATAAATTAAAATATATGATAAAGAAACAACAAAGTTCCAAGAATCCTCCTTAGGTTCGTTGCCTTATTCCAATCTTAATTCAGTTGTTTTTATCTCAATTGCAAGTTTCACATCCCAAACAAACAATCGACAAATATTTAATCAAGCATATATATAAATCCTAATGTAATTGATATGAATTACTCTTCACTTTCGAGTTAAGTACACATGATGTATCCTATAGATTTTCAAGAAATGACAATATATCTTTAATGATAATATTGCAATAATGGACAAACCTAAAAGATAAATCTATCGGACTCAATCATACCCAAACAATGTCACATAAGAAAAGCATGACTAGACTTATATGGAGAAAGAAGATACAATCACCGGATTAAGAGAAAAATCTTCTAATTAAGTTAAAGAGTAACTCATACAATGTTTTGATAATGAATCCAAACTATAACTGAATCAATAATGGAAAATAAGAACAACTACACCTAGGGATTCATCCCTTCGCCTTGCTTAGAGATTAGTTCTCCATGAAGTTCATGGTTGAACACTTTGATCGAGGAGAGTGTGGTAGCCTTCTTGAGTTTTTCAGACTTCAAAAAAGATGTTCTTTCTCAAACCCTAAGTGATTTATTTATAATACAAGAGGTCCAAGGGTGTTCTAGGGTTTAAACAATCATTAAAGTCCTAATTAGGTTATAACTCGGAAACAAAGTTTCGTGTGCGCGCCGCGGCTCTCACTTACTCGAGCCATGGCTCTGTCTATTTCTTGTTCTGGAGAGTTTCTGGGCTCCGCAGCCCTGCTTAGTCCAGGCTGCAACTTTGGCTGGTGCTGAACTTGTGCATGCTCTGGGTGCCGCAGCCCTGCTTAGTCCAGGCCGTGGCGCACACTAAAGGAAGACTTGGCTCTTTTGGGCAATCTTCTGGAGGCCGAGGCTTGGATATTTCCAGGCCGTAGCGCATACACTTAAGACTTGATTCTCTTCTTTTTGACCTTCCGTAATTATGCCTTCGCTTCAATATTCATCGAGTTATTGTGCTTCAAGCAACGATAGCTTTTCCTTCTCTTTTGGACTCAAAATACCTGAAAGTGCACTAGAATAGATCAACAATTCAAGAATACCACTTTAGAGTTGTTAACGAATAAAAATGCAATTAAAACCTAGATCAACCCTAAAATGCTAATAATTAAGTACTGTTGAGATGCATTTTATGGCTCTCATCATCTTCCGCCAGCATGTACTTCTTGACTCGGGCCAAGACTTCACTCATGTCAATGGGCAGGCGCCTGGTGAGCTTTGAACTGAAGACCCCAGATCTCAGCCCATTTTTGAAAGCCAACATCTGGACGCTAGGGTCGAGGTCTGGGATTTCCCAAGCGGCGGAATTGAACCTCGGAATATAGGCTCGGAGTTTCTCCCCTCTCAGCTGGACAATATTGAACAGGGACTCTAAGGTCTTCTTTGGTCATTTGTTACTGATAAAATGTGAGGCAAAGGCGTAACTCAGCTCCTTAAACGTGTGGATACCTCCCTTTCACTCAGGAGGTCCTTGAGGCCCCCCTCCCACCAAACTTTCGAATGCCTCAAATTAAACCTTACGACGGATCTACTGACCCTCTGGATCATCTCCAACACTATAGAACCACGATGACACTCCACAGGCATTTTGGTCCTGTGATGTGTCGAGCTTTTCCCCTCACGCTTGAAAAGGTAGCCGGGACGTGGTATTCCAGTTTGAAACCTACACTAACTATTAAAAGAGTGCACAGAGTGAGCATCAGAGACTGAAAATTCAGAGATATTGAGATAGATAAAGAGGTAAAATTGTAGGGACGCTACTTACTTTAATCATTTAAATATTACTAAATGATTAAAGATAAAATTGAAGAATCATCAAGATTTAGCTAACACCTAAAAACTCATTTAACAGATTAAGACAAAAATCTCTTATACAATACACTATTATATTTGTTGACGGTTTTGTTTTCAGTTTTGTTTCGGTTTTGGGTTCTTTGAGGATCAAAATCTGCTCAAGATTTTCGAGACTGTCGTTACTGTAAGTACTCTCTTTGTCTGTCTCTTTTTATAAATATAATATATGCAAGCTTTTTAGTTTCTCTGTTAAGGAATGAAGAACAAAAAGAAAACTTATTTTTTATTTTATTTTATTTTTGAGTTGAGTTTTGGATTCCGCATAGAGAGTGATTTGGTAACTGATATGGTGGTTGATTAGTATCTTTGTATGCATGTAACTATTTTGCTTCTGGATTTGTGAAATATGGTGCGATAGATGGCCTCTTTCATTGGTGTTTATTTGTTGGGTTTTGAGTTGTCTGTTTGTTTGCTGGGAAAATTCAGGAAGGAGAAGAAATGAAAACTTTGGATGTCTAGAATCAGGAAGTACTTCACTGGGCTTGGTAGTTGTGTATTAGGTTCAATTGATTAAAGTTCTATTATTTTGCTTCATTTTCTCAGTAACCAAACAGCAGAAGTAACTAATGTGGATGTGAAGTCTCCTTTTGTACTTGGAATCAGCTCCTTTTTGGTTATATACGTTATTTTTATGATTTCATTTTGTTGTTGTTATCTTTATCTTTATTGGAGTGCGTATAATAAATTTATATGTATTATGTGTGTACCTGTATTCATAGATGATTCATTTTACACTGAACCATTTTTTATTTTGTTGATTGGTTCGCTGTTTAAGTATTCTATGTATCAACAAATTTTTCCAAGGTTGGTCGCAGTTTGTGGCTAAAGATTTCTATTTACTTAGAAACACTAGAATTCTAGAATGGTCATGACTGAAGCTTCTTGCTTTTATATGCTTATCCCAGTTCTTCGCCTGTTGTTTTCCACAACTTGGCTTAGTGATCAGGAGGAAATTCTTTTCATTTAAGTCGGGAAATTATTATTCAAATTACTGAGATTTGAGTATGGCATTCGAGTAGCTGCTTAGTTGAGCAAAATTTGGTTAATGCTAACCTAGGTGCTGGATAAGCATATTTGGATGCCTGGGTACAGTTAATTCATGCTCTACTAGGTCAGTTTACTAGATTGGGTGAACAACCATAGTTTTCTTTTTGGCAAGATGGTGCCATCTGGGTCATCGAATCCAGTAGGTAGTGCTCATTCTATCTCCCCTGTTCTTTTGAGGTCAAAGTCTGCTATTTTGGAATCTCAAGGGGACCCTATGCCCCCACAAGCAACATATTCTTCACTAGTCTCATCACGGGCACAATATAACATGAATTTGCTTGGAACTACTGCCAACATTTCCTCCCTTCTCAATCATACTTTTGGTAGTGGGGGTGCAAACTCTAGCCTATCTGGTTTAGTTGGTTCCCAAAGAGGAAGTTTTGATACCATTGCTGAGTCTGATCCACTTTCTATTTTCACAAATGACGTTGCTTTCAGTGCAACTCTGTCATCATTTGCATCACCAAACATTACAAATTCTGTTACATCTGGCCAAGCTCGTAAGCAGCAAATTTCAAACTCGTCTGGAAATCCAGTGTTCTCGGATCAACAGCAGTCTCAAGTCCAGCAGTTTGAGCCACAGAAATTCCAGTACGACCAGCATCCGGTGCAGCAGTTCCCTGCTTCCCAAAGCCAACAGCTGCAGCATCACCAGCCTCGATTTCAATCAATTCAAGGGGGGATAGGAGTTGCAGGTCCCGTCAAGTTGGAGCCACATATGATAAATGATACAATTGGCCTCCATCAACCATTACAGCCTCTGCGAAATCTTGGAACAGGGAAACTGGAGCTACAACAGAACCAGATTGGAAGGGGCATAGGACCCATTAAATTGGAACGTCAACATTCTGATCAAGCAATGCTTTTGCATCAGCAGCAGTTCCTCCACTTGTCCAAGCAGTCTTCTCAAGCTGCCCTTGCACAGATGAATCTCTTGCAACAACAGAGCATTTTGCAGCTGCCACAGCAGCATCAGCAACAGCTGTTGAAGGCATTTCCTCAGCAGCGGCCTCAACTACCTCAAGAGTTTGAGCAGCAGAATTTGCCTATTAGATCTGCTGGCAGAGCAGTTTATGAACCAGGAATGTGTGCTCGGCGCTTGACTCAATTCATGTATCAGCATCAGCACAGACCTGATGTATGATGGTTTAACTGCTGGGTGGCTCTTATTGTTAATGTCAACTGATTGGTAGGGTAGTGATGATGGTTCTTTATGCAGGATAATAATATCGAGTTCTGGCGAAAATTTGTTGCTGAGTTTTTTGCTCCCAATGCGAAGAAGAGGTGGTGTGTTTCATTGTATGGAAATAGTCATCAAACTGATGGTGTTTTTCCTCAGGTATGGAAACCAATTGATTTGCATTTGATGGGAAAAGAGGGTCTTAGATAACATATCTTTGGTGGAACACTCTTTTTCAGTAATATATGAAGAAGGTGAAAACTTATTAAAAAATGTGTGATAAAACTGCTCCCTTGGAGTGCAATAAGTTTACTCTTTAAACAAACATTACATTCGAATATGATGCAGCTTACGTCCTAACCTTGATCTTAATGGGCCTATGTGGCAAAATTGCCAAGTATTAGAAATTTAATTGCAGCTTTAAATTTGCAGGATTTATGGCATTGTGAAATATGCAACCACAAGCCCGGTCGTGGTTTTGGTATGCTGTTTTCCACTTCCTCACTTGTTATTTTTGAGTTAGGGGTAATTTTGGAATTGACTGAATTTGTCACATTAACCTGAAAGCAATTTTCTATATGTAGTCTAATATTTATTCTATGTTTTTGTTCAATTCTGCATCTTGTCAAATCATAATTAGGAACAATCATGAACTTCTTAATAGGTTATCATTTCTTACTTCAGTTTTATCCGTGTATACTACTGGAGCTCAACTCTCCTGCTTATGTTAGAAATATTAAACTGAAAAAGGCAGTCCCCCAAAGGAGTCAACAAGAACTCACTGATCTTGTCTATTAGCAGACCCTCCTTGAGGAAACTACCCAAATACTGCTTGGGGATTCCTTCTTTTTTTCTTTTCTCCCTTTTGTTTTTATTTGTTGGAGAGGCATTGATAAATAACTATAGAGATTAGAGAATACTTGTACTCGATAAAAAAGAGGCAGTATTTAAGGAAAAAGTTGAGCATTCGATCTCTTTTTTCTACTGCCATCACAAAGAGTCTTAGTATCACATGCTGAAGTCCGTGTAACTATCCGTTTCTTGGAGTTAGACAAATTCCTTTAGGATCTTACCAAAAAACTCTGTCCATTGCATCTGTTTACTCTCCATCCTTAGGATGTTAATACCTGTCGGTAAAATTTCGGATGAAACTGTTGAAAAGGAGTGTGAGAAAAAGTATTAGCAGTCAAATGGGGCTTGTTATTCAATTTACAATATGAAGTTTTCTTGAATTAATCATATGGCACACAACACGTGGTTGTTTTGGTTGATGCTTTATCCCACTTGACCATGAACTAGGAGACTTTGAGGAAGAATAATTGCACTAAATGTAAGAAATAAATTGTAAAGAAGGGATGAAAGAGAAAATGTGAAATCAATTGTGAAGAGCAAAAAATAAATAAATTGTACTTTTCCAATAAGCAAGTTCCATGCCCCCTCCTCCCATTAGACATATAATGTTGATTTCAGTTTGCCAAAAAGGGAAGGAAAATGTTGACAATTTTCTTACTTTGTTGAAGATCAACAACATAAAAATTGAAAAAAGTTCACTTCTCTCTCTCTTTGTTGCAATTAAATTTGGTTGATATGTTTCTTAAACTCTTCCTTTTTGAAATCTTCTTCTTCTTGAACTCTTCACTTTTTTAAACTGCTGTTTTTTTTAATACCGAGGCTTTTTTTACTGCCTTTTTTCACTCTTTTTTTCCGTACGAATCTATTTATCAAACTTTCTCAGCTACTTGTTAACAATACTAGAAAATAGCACCGTGAATAGTACCCTTGGACAGTGCCATGAACAGTCCCCATGAACTTGAAATGAACAGGTCCATAGTTTTTTTTTAAAACAGCTCCGGGGTTGCGCCGGAAAAAAACAAAACAAAACATAAATTAAAATGATTCTAAGCTATATATATATATATATATATATATATTAATGGTGTTTATCTCAGATCACCTTCAGGATTCCAAACCTTGAGCATACCATGTTAACAAGAAGAATTGAAAGTAATTTTGTATTATTGATTGATTGATTAGAATACAATTCAACAGTCTAACATATAGACTTATGAATACTAAATCTAAAAAGACTAAGATACAATGATAAGATAAGATAAATATAAACTAGGCCTACTAGGACACATAATAAGAATCCTATTAGGATTCTCCACAATGTTAATTCTTCTTATTCAGATCTTGTTTCATTGTACTTTCAGAAACAATTGTTGAGGTTTTGCCGAGGCTATTCAAAGTCAAGTATGACAGTGGCACTTTGGAGGAGCTACTTTACGTCGATATGCCCCGTGAGTATCAGAATTCAAATGGACAAATTGTCCTTGACTATGCAAAAGCGATACAAGAAAGTGTGTTTGAACACCTTCGTGTAGTGCGTGACGGTCAGCTTCGCATTGTCTTCTCTCCTGATCTAAAGGTAGAGATTTGTCAAATGCTCTTTCTTGTATGAGATTTTAATTCCTGGTTTGTTATTAATTGACATTCTCTTTTATTTATTTTACCCATACTTCCTAGATCTGTTCCTGGGAGTTCTGTGCACATCGTCATGAAGAGCTTATACCTCGAAGATTGATAATTCCTCAGGTGAAGATTCTGATGCTTGAAATTTGTGGTTGTTGTGCGTTTATATACCTAAATAAATGGGTAAATAATCGTACTCGTTTTACTTGCAAGTGCACAAGGTAAACAATGTAGCATAGTGTGCGAATGCAAGATCATCTCCACAAGGATTGGTAATTTTAACTTTAGAATTAGTTTCGCAGTAATAAAAAGATAAAAATAATAAAAGAGTTGATTTTGATAAAGATAAAATACTAAAGATAAAGGCGTTGGGGCTTGATATCCACCACTAATTATGTGACCTCAATACAACAGTATGCCAATGCTTTACTCATGTCATGTATACCTATTGGTTGCCAACCTAAGGGCATGGTATCTACTCCTTAAGCTATTGATTTCCCTAAGCAACGAGTTAGGCATGGTATCTACTCTAACTCTTTTCTTCCTTAAGGGATTCAGCATGGTATCTACTTGAGTTGTTCCTTAAGAAAACATAAGTACTGTGGAAATCGACAACCACATGAGACCTAGGGCATGGTATCTACTCTCGGTTTCCCATGTTGATTAACCCGGGTATCCGGATAAGATATCCCTTGTTACTAATGTTAGACACAGGACTCGGTCATCCAAATTGATCTAACTAACAAGTCCATACCACATGCACATATTGATCAGACATATACATATGAGGAATTTAAATAAAAGCAGGTATTAATCAAGTTTAAGCAACACAACATAAATATCGCAAGGTACCAATACTAAATTTATTGAGTAAACATAATTAGGGCTTCAACCAAGCCCTACTAAGAATTTAATTACACATAATAAAATAAAAAGGAAAGAAGAAACCCGAGAGAAGAGTCGTCAATTCCGCTCCACGGTCTCCTTCTCCAAGCTAAAGCAAAAGATAAAAGAATGGATCTAAGAAGTGATCCCCCCAAGAGGTGATGCCTTTTGTGTGTGATTTACAAGTGTATTTATAGGTCTTTCAGAAGTCCTAAGAGGCTCATGAGTTCCTAAACTTTCCTAAAACACAAAACTCCTTTATTTCCAAAATAGGGTTATTTCCAAAACAGGGTTCTGCAGTTTACTGTTCACGCCCGTACATGTGTGCTCGATCGCATATGTGGTGCGCTCGATCGCACAGAGGAGTGCACTCGATCGCAATCTAGCCAGCAGCTGCTCCAGGACTTCCAGATTTCTTCCTTTAAGTGCCAAAAATGCTTCTTTTTCTCCAAGACCCTATAAAAACGTGTAAAACACAAAAATGAAGTAAAATAGACTAAAACATATAGATAAAGAACTTAACAAATGTAAATTAAGGGGCTTAAATATGAATATTTAAGCTCCTATCAGTGGTGTAAATTTGCAATTTTCTTTTGGACTAGGATACTTGTCAACATTTTAAGAGCATTCATTAAGTTAGATTGACTTGATTTAGTTTAGCCTTCATTTATATTGGCATTTTGTATGTCTCTGTAAGCCGTTGATATCCCTTTGAAGAAATAAAGATAAGAATAGTTCACATAAAACTGAAGGTTTCTCTCCGTCTGCCTAATGTGGAGTGACTAGCTAAATTAAACTGGGACTTCAAACCACATTATGAAACCCAAATTTACAAATTACTCAAGTATTGATCTTTAGCAAAAAAAAACCTTTATAGTTAATAGATTTGGCAACTGATGAATCATTAGTATAATAGACAAACCACTGTTGAGATGTTCAACCTATGTAGTTACAAAATCAGACTTAAAATTCATGGAGCTGTGGGACATGACTTATGAAATAAACCAACTGAAGATTCGTTGCTATAAGCACAATACAAGGACAAACCCTGGTGAAAGTCGTGGGTTGCTCAGTCTCTAGCATGGAATCTGGCCTCCAAAATTATGAACCCATGAAACAAAAGATGCTGTCTAGTTAATGGCTCTACTCTCTATCTCTCAGTTGAAGGAGGCCCAATAGCATTTTGATTCCACACTGGGTTACATTACTAGTGATCCATTCACAATGATCTAGGAAGTACATAAGAACAATTTTTCTTGAAAAAAGGAAAGTACCTAAGAACATGGTCTCCCTTAATCATAAAGATGTAAAGTATAGAGAGAAGACTACAGATCTTTCTTATGGTTCTTACTAAGTCTGAGAAAGCATACGATAAGGTTCCTGTTGGAAATCACCTTGACAAGATGCCCAGGTGGTGATCTTCCAAACACCCAAGTCTTGAATGACTTGTAGAAAGAATTTCAGCAATCGAACACAAGAACAGAAAATCAAAGAAAGAAAGAAGACAAGTAATTTGTTGTCGAGGTTCGGCAATGTGCCTGCGTCCCCGTGAGTTCCTCCGAACTCTCTGCACTATCTCAATGGTTCTTACAAAGTTACAGCAATCCCCTTCAAGAATCCAAGTTCTTGAAGAAACAAGAAGAGAAGGAAGAAGATGAGAACTCAACAATGTTCTCTAATCTAATCTAGACTCTTTCTATCTTATTACAACCAGCTTCACTACAAGAGTCCCTCTTGTGTTTATGTCTCTCTACACAATTCTCTCTTAGTGTTTACAATGATCTCACAATGTCACAAAACTCTTGTATGTGTGTTTTTGTATCTTGTATTATCTTATGAAATGAGGCATTGAGAACCCCTTTTATAGCCTCTTAATTCTTGGACATTCTTGTGAGTCATTATCCTCCCTTTGATCATGTTCTTCCTTTAATCTCAGCCCTACATCACTCTCCAAGTGATGTTGTGCATTTTGGTGTGGTGCACACATGATTGGAGAGGTCTTATGCATGCTGGATCATGTGTGCAGCCATGTGCTGTGTGCTGCGGCGTGACCTGATGCTGCAGCCTCCTGATGCTGTGCGCACACCTCCTGCCTGTGGGCAGAAACTTCCACAGCAGTGTGCCTGACCTTCCCATGCTCAAAATTGAAGCACACACATTTGTGCAACCTTATAACTTGCTGAACTTTGATATCCCACAATTGGTTTGGACATTAACCAAACTTAGACCATGTTTGGATATGTTTGAAACTTAGACAAATAACAACAGGTTCCTAGAGAAGTTCTTTGGTGGGTGTTGGAAAAGAAAAGAGTGTTTATTAGATTAATGAAAGTGATAAATATGGTGGAGTAGTTACCAGTGTAAGTAGTGGAAGCAACATTGATAATTTCACAATTTTTTTTGGTTAAGGATCTACTTTTAAGTCCCTATCTATTTGCTTCGGATATAGATGAGCTTCTTAGACATATTCAGTACGTCTTTCTCCTATGTCCTATGCTATTTGCAGATGATATAGTTCTAATAGATGAGTCTAGGGATGGAATCAACCAAAAATCGGAATTATGGAGGGATACGTTATCTCCTAAATGTTTTAGGTTTAGCATAACTAAGACAAAATATATGTAGTGCAACTTCAATGGTATTAGGGATAAGGATGAAGATAAAGTGATAATTGATGGTTAGAATTTAGTAAGTTCCTAAAAGTGATCAATTTTAGATATCTGGGATCCATTGTTCAAAAAGGAGAGATTGAAGAAGATGTCATTCATTGGACTAGAGTTGGTTGGATAGAATGGAGAAATGCTGTAAATACTTTATGGCTGTAATATACAGTTAAGCTGAAGGGAAGAATTTTCATATCCATATACCATGCACTTATTTGTTGTTTTAAGTACCTTGAGGCTAATACTTTTTAGGATTTCTCCAGTAGCCTGCACTTTTTTGTTTGTTTCTGTTCGTGTGAATATGAGTCTTTTCTCGTGTTTGATCACTCTCTAGTGGAGCAGTGCTAATACTTTTTAGGATTTCTCCAGTAGCCTGCACTTTTTTGTTTGTTTCTGTTCGTGTGAATATGAGTCTTTCCTCTTGTGTTTGATCACTCTCTAGTGGGGCAGTGTTAAGTTTGTGTAATGGATTTTGATAAACTGAGGAGCATTACAATTTATTCTAATTCATAATTCCAGGTAAGTCAGCTTGGAGCAGCAGCACAGAAATACCAAGCCTCTGCTCAAAATGCATCATCCAACTTATCTGCACCAGATTTTCAAAGCAACTATAATACGTGGGTCTCTTTCTTGTAGCGTTTTAGACCACTTGAGTAATTGATTAATTACCCACAAACCTTTTTCTTTTTTATTTGTTTTCAAATATTTCTTTCTCTGTCTCTCTTTACTACTACTTTTCCATGATGATCAAAATGTTGAACTTGATTAGCCATGCTGCCTTAAACCCCCTCTACTCCTGCCTTTTCTTTTTCCTTTAGTTGTTGAAATGGTGTGTGGCTCTAGAATCGATGAGGCATAAGCAATTTGGCTTGAGCGCTCTTTTGATGAAGAAGAGATTTTTGTTTATCTTCGGGATTGTAATGGCGATAAAGCTACGGGTCCCGATGGTTTTACCATGGCTTTTCTAGTTCATAAGTGGGAGGTGCTTAAGTGGGATATCATTCGATTTTTTGAGGAGTTCCAATCGGGGGAATTTGTGAGAAGTCTAAATGCCACTTTTATTGTCCTTGTCCCAAAGAAGATTGGGGCCTCAAACATTAAAGACTTTCGGCCTATTAGTCTTGTGGGGTGCATTTACAAGCTAATGAAGTGGTGGATGCCCACTTAAAGGATGGAGGGGGAGGGGTGATATGCAAACTTGATATGGAAAAAGGCTTATGGCCACGTTTGGTGGGACTTTGTTATCTATTTATTGAAAAGAATGGGATTCAGGGATAAATGATGTAAGTAGATTTTTAAGTGTATTTCTTCGGTTTCCGTTTCCATTCTTGTTAATGGTTGCCCTTCGGAGTTTTTTAGAGCTTCAAGGGGCTTAAACGAGGGGATCCTTTGTCTCATTTCTTGTTCACTTTGGTGATAGAGGTTTTTAGCAAGATGTTAGCAAAAGTGGTTGAGAGGGGCCTTTTGAGTGGTAGTGTGAATGTTTCTCACATTTTGTTTGCTGATGACACAATTATGTTTTGTGAGATAGATGTCAATCAAATTTTGCATCTTTGTTGCGTCTTTTGATTGGAGGCAGTTTCGAGGCTTAAGGTTAATCTTGGTAAGAGTGTCTTAATCCCTCTTGGTGAGAATATTAATGGTCATTTCCTTGCTAGCTTATTGGGGTACAATGTGGGGTCGCTTCCTATTTTTTATTTTGGTCTTCCCTTTGGAGCTAAATTCAAAGACAAAAGTGTATGGAATCTGATTGTGGAAAAGTTTGAGAAACGATTGGCCAGATGGAAGAATCATTACCTCTCAAAAGGGGGAAGGCTTACTCTTATAAAGAGCACTCTTTCTAGCCTACCGATCTATTTTATGTCTCTTTTTCCTATTCCTAGTTTGATGGTTAATCGGTTGAAGAATATTCCAAGAAGGTTCTTTTGGGGTAACACAGGGGAGGAATACAAGTATCACTTGGTAAAGTGGGGAGTGGTTAAACCACAAGTGGAAAGAGGGAAGCTTGGTCTCAAATCTATCTCTTTATTCAATAAATCTCTTCTTAGCAAATGACTATGGAGGTTTCTTGTTGGAGGGATCATCTTTAGAGGAAAGTGATGGAGGCTAAGTTTGGTTTGGATCCTAATGGGTGGATGTCTAAGGAGGTGCGGGGGCCTATGGTGTGGGGTGTGAAGTGGATTCAGAAAAGATGGGAGACTTTTCTTCCTTGTGTTGCCGTGTCGGTTGGTAATGGAGAAAGAACTCGGCTTTGGTATGACATATGGTGTGGGAACACTCCTGTAAAAGACAAATTTCCCAGCATTTTTGATATTGTTAGCTCATGTGTATCCTTGGCTAATGATGGGGTCTCTTGGGATGTGCCTTTTATCCATAATGTCCATGATTTGGAAGTAGAGATGGTCGCGCGGTTTTTGGAGACTTTAAATAGCTCTAGGGTGGATGTGAATATAAAGGATTTGATTAGTTGGGGGACTTGCCCGGAGAAAGGCTTTGAAGTGAAATCTTTTTATAAGATTCTTTTTGATAAGGTTATGATGCAGGACAAATAGGTAGAAACAGAAACAGATTAAGAAATGGGAGAAGCATGGAGATTAACCAAGAGAAAATAAACAGAAATAGACTAGGTGGAAAAGAAAGCAGAACAAAGGGAGAACAGAACAAAGGGAGAACAGAACAAGAACAGGGAGAAGGGACAAAATATATACCAAAATTCAAGTTTATTCCATAATCAAAGTTTGCCTTACAATCTTAATATCAGTGTTCTTATATAGACACCAAACATTATTTAAATAAGAAAGTAAACCAAATCCTAATAATTATTTAATTGTCTAAATCTTATTTTCCTAAAATACAGTTATTTAAATAAGAAAGTAAATCAAATCCTAATAACTATTTAATTGCCTAAATTTAATTTTCCAAAAATACCATCTCCAAGAATATTGTCATTACAATATAAACCCAAAATCCCAAAATAATAAATATTGTGTTTCCTATTCTGCCCTACTTACAAAAAACTCGGGGTAACTAACAAAAAACTCGACCACAAATTTTGTAGTGATGAAGGATTAGAACTATGGATGACTTGGTGAACACTTGAAATTTTCGAGATGTAGCATTCTTGATCGAACACAATAAGGATATTAAGAGAAGTTGTTCAGGAGCCTCAATCCAATGCGGGAGGACAAAATCAATGTAAGGAAGGTCACACGCACGAATCTTGCCCTCATCTTAGGGTTGGCCTTGTTCGTTTTGAAGTGACTCAATAGGTAGATCCTTACCTTGAATGTTAGAATTTTCTTTAAGGACTTGTTATTGCTTTACAAGGTGTGTGTGGATTGGAGAAACAACTTTAAACTCATCTTGAATGGAAACCGGATTGGTAGAAGTTTTGTTGAAAGCTGCTTCCACTAATTTTGCTATTCGTGCAAGAAGTTGTTGAAACTTGAGGAGTCGACTTTCAAAGTTGGAATTCTCGATCTCCAACTGGCAACAATTTTCATAAATGCAACGACCATCAAGCTCGATTTTAGCCCAAACAGCATCTTGAGGCAAGCTATATTGCACAAGCGCTTGAAAATTCAATGAATTTGGGGGAAGGCTAATTTTCTCAATATGACCGAAAGGACAAAAAATCTAATAGAGCACTGATTACGCTCAAAACATAACGTGGTAGTTGTAGTACAGTTTTGGGGTGTCGATTCCACAGGGAAACAAGTTAATTACAAAAGAAGGTATGAATCTCAACACAAATGATAAAAGTTAAAGTGACAAAATCTGATTTGTTGATTGTATGGAAATTGTGTAAATAATTGATGGATAGTATAATAAAGAGACAACAAGGTTCCGGAAATCCTTCCTAGGTTCGTTGCCCTAATCCTAGCTTGATTCAGTTGTTTTTATCTCGATTGCAAGCTTCACATCCCAAACAGGCAATCGGCAAATATTCAATTAAAGCGCATGTATAAACCCTAATGTAATTGATATGAATTATTTTTTACTTTCAATCACACATGATTTAACTTATAAATTATCAAAAGACGACGATATATCTAAATGACAATACCGCAGCAATGGACAAATAATAAAAGAGATCTACCGGAGTCAATCACACCCAAACAAATACACATAAGAAGAGCATGACTAGACTTACATGGAAAAGAAGCATGCAATCACCGGACTAACAAAAATCTACTAATTAAATTAAAGAATAAAACATAACAATGTTTAATGAAAATAATACCAAACTACAACTGAATCAAATAAAGGAAAATAAGAATAACTACACTGAGGGATTCATCCATTCATCTTGCTTGGAGATTAGCCGGCCATGGAGCTCATGCTTCCTTGAGTTGTCTCCGGCTTCTCAACGATCATCTCTTCCTTGGTAGCGAAAGCTTCGGTGATTCCTCAGCTTGCCGTCCAAAATTATACTTCGGATTGCTCCTAAAAGCCCTCTGGATTGCTCCTAAAGGCCCTCTGGAGTCACTCTCTTATGATCTCAGATGAGCTCCGATTCATGCCTTAAAGCTGAAGTGGAGTAGGCCTTTTATAGGGAAATACCACATGTGCAATGTGTTTCCAATCCGATGTGGGATGTGGGATATAGAAATGTGTTTTCCAACCGATGTGGGATGTGGGATTTAAGCCCAAAATCACGTTGAAATCCCACACAACCTGACCTTAGTCTACTAAAACTGCCATAACTTTCTCTAGAAAAATCATTTTTACAAGCCGTAAAATTCTCCAAAAAATAGACTTTCGGATCTTTCTAAGCATATATGGCTCATCTCCTGGTTCTTCTTGCATCAATACAGTTTAATTTTCAAAGATGATTAATCTGTACGGGCAATTCTGGCAATTTAGTAAATCTCCTTTCTTGGTTTCTCTTCATTTTGGCTCTTCCGCGACCATTATCTCACTCGAGTATTCATTGAAGCTTCGTGTTTAAAATAATGATAGCTTTTCTATCTCTTTTTTAAGCTCAAAGTACTTGAAAATGCACTGAAATAAGTCAACGATTCAAGAATAACACTTTAGAGTTATTATGGTATAAAAGTGTAATTCCAACCTCGATCAATCCTAAAATGCTAACAATTAAGTACTGTTTAGATGCATTTTATGACTCTCATCACAACCCCCAATTAGCTTATTGTTAGTCCCTAGCAATTGAAGCGAAAATAAGAGATGAATTCTATGGTAGGAGTTAAAAACAAAGTAAAGCAATGCTAGCGTTGAACCAAGAGTAATTCATTTTTTGTCCCAAAAATTGCACATAACATACGGCACATAGAATCATTAAATTTTACGTAAGTCCAAAAGTAATCCAAACATCAATCTTAAAATCGTTATTGACTCTTACCACAAACCATTAATCCAAACACCCAGATGATTTTATGCATAAGATTCATGAATACAAGTCTTGGCCTCTAAAAACATAATAAATTGCGTGACATCAATCTCAAAAACAAGCTCCATAGGCTCACTTTTCAAATCACTCTCCACTATTGTAGAAAAATCACACTATATTGGATCAAAAGGTCTTTAATAAGCTTGTAACGTTAGGCTAAGGTAAAGGTTAAAAAAGAACGGGAAGGATTCAACAAGTAGAAGAACTTAATCTCTTAGTTTTGAACACAACTCTTTAAGCACTGGATAACCTTACTTCAACACCCAACTCTTTCAACATTTTTTTATAAGAGCATATCTCTCAATAAATCACCACTTTTCTTTTCTTTTCTTCTTTCTTTGCCATAATTCACTTCTTTTTTTTTTCTTCTTTTCTTTTGTATTTTGGCATAAGATCATTCACCTCCTTTTTTTTTTTTTTTTTTTTTCACAACCCCTAACTTATCTTCTTTAATGTACCTGGGTTATGGTAGTAATATATATATATATATATATATATTTTTTTTTTCATATTTCCACCCTTACTCCTTTTAAGTGCTTCTTACAACATGTGTATAACTAAGTTCTTTTAAAAGAAAGGTAATGATAAAATATTTTTAGGCTCATAAAGGTGAGTAAATGGTTTATCGAAAGAAACAAGGCTCAATTTTTCATTTCAAGAAAAAGGCTCAAATAGGTGACTAGTGATAAATATAGCAATGGTAGGTTTGAAAGGCTCAAACGGTCCAAAAATGGCCTATATCATGTCCTAAGTAATGTGCATTCTAGGAATTCGTCTCAAGTGATTATCAAGTAAGTTCTAGAGCTTGTCAAGACCGCAAAAGTATTCACAAAATAATCACACACAAAACTTTTCTAAATGTTTAAGACGAATCATACAATCTTACCACAAGCTAGAGTCTCAAACCAAATGAAGATTGATACTTAAATTAATTTCAAACCGAAGCAAGATTTAACTCCTTCTAAATGCTATTTGCTATCTCAATTAAGTTTATATCATTGACATGTGAATTAACTCCAAGGCAACCACAAAGCATGCTTAAAATAAAAATAGAGGGAAAATGACACCAAGCAGTTCAATGGAAAAAGAAAAAAAACGTATGGAAATAAAGAATATGGAAACAAAGAAATGCGTTTCCTCCACCCCCAACTTAAAAATTGCATTGACCTCAATGTAAAACAAAGAGTAAAGGAAACTCCCCTTGTAGCCAAAGGTGCACAGAAGCTGAAAATTGTGCTTCACCATTTGAACTGCTTCGTATTTTTGTCCCTGAAAAAGAAATACGAAAGTAAAACTGGAAAACAACAAGATAATAATAATAAACAATAAAAAAAGGAAATATAAAAAAACAATAAAAATAAAAGGATACGTTGTGGGTTGCCTCCCATAAGCGCTAAGTTTTACGTCTTCAGCCAGACGGTCTTATTCCCTCCTTGAAAAACATAGGTTGAATGCATCCGCCACTGCTTCATTGCCAAATTTGGTGCTTCTATGTTTTTTGGGGGCTTCAAGGATGTCATCAGTAACATCCGCAAATTCTGGCTCGATGTATGCTTTGATGAAGCCATGGATGAGGGTGGACTCAAATAGATTAAGTTGCTGGACCTTTTCCATGAATGAGTCAATCATGTATGCTTGTGCTTGATGGCTTTCATCCACATCCTCTGATTTTTCCGTTGTTGGGATGTGTAATGACGTACCCCTCAGTGTCTCAATAGCATTCACCTCCTTCAAATTCTTTTGTGCTAGGTGTTGACCATGGGATGTGGACTGAGCTTGAGAAGGGAACTTACCTTGCTCAGTCACACTCAAGTAGCTCATCAACTTGGACACTTGGCTCTTTATCTCCTTATGTTCTTCAACAACCTGCGTAATCAAAGATTCAAATCTTTGATTAGTCTTACCCTGTGCCTCAATAAAAGCATGCAAAGTGTCTTCTAAAGGACTCCTAGAAGATGAAGGTGCATGATATGGTGCAGAATATGAGCTAGGGGGTTGTGCAAGCTGCTGATTTTCAGATTTCCAACTGAAGGTGGGGTTATCGCGCCATCCCGGATTATAGGTATTAGAGAAGGGTGTAAAAGGCTTCGATTAAGGTTATCGGCCATGTTAACAAAATCCTCTAAATTCTCACTTGGGATTCCACTATTGGTTGATCTAGGCGAGGTTTCACTATCAGACTCGGAAGGGGAGGGTAATTCTAGTTCGGGTCCTCTAATGAATCTACCTCGCAAATCTCTCGGTCTAAGCATGCACCAAATTAATCAGAGAGGAAATAAATAAAACATAAATAAATAATCAGAAAATCAAAACTAAGGTAAAGGAACAATATTACTGTATTTACAAACTGCTGAAAAGAAAAATATTTACAATTCTTCTACCGTCATGTCAAAAGTTGACAATCTTCCTTGTACTTAAGCACGTTTCCCTTGCAACGGCACCAAAATTTGATTATGCCCAAAACATAACGCGGTAGTTGTAGTGCAGTTTTGGGGTGTCGATTCCACAAGGAAATAAGTTAATTACAAAAGAAGGTATGAATCTCAACACAAACGATAAAAGTTAAAGTGATAAAATCTGATTTGTTGATTGTATGGAAATTGTGTAAATAATTGATGGATAGTATAATAAAGAAACAACAAGGTTCCGGAAATCCTCCCTAGGTTCGTTGCCCTAATCCTAACTTGATTCAGTTGTTTTTATCTCGATTGCAAGTTTCACATCCCTAACAAGCAATCGGCAAATATTCAATTAAAGCGCATGTATAAACCCTAATGTAATTGATATGAATTATTCTTTACTTTCAAGCACACATGACCTAACTTATAAATTATCAAAAGATGACGATATATCTAATGACAATACCGCAACAATGGACAAATCTATAAAAGAGATCTACCGGACTCAATCACACCCAAACAAATACACATAAGAAGAGCATGACTAGACTTGTATAGAAAAGAAGCATGCAATCACCAGACTAATAAAAATTTACTAATTAAATTAAAGAATAAAACATAACAATGTTTAATGAAAATATTACCAACTACAACTGAATCAAATAAAAGAAAATAAGAACAACTACACCTAGGGATTCATCCCTTCGCCTTGCTTGGAGACTAGCCGGCCATGGAGCTCATGCTTCCTTAAGTTGTCTCCGGCCTCTCAACGATCATCTCCTCCTTGGTAGCGAAAGCTTCGGTGATTCCCCAGCTTGCCCTCCAAAATTATACTTCGGATTCCTCCTAAAAGCCTTCTGGATTGCTCCTAAAGGCCCTCTGGAGTCACTCTCTGATGATCTCAAATGAGCTCCGATTCATGCCTCAAAGCTGAAGTGGAGTAGGCTTTTTATAGGGAAATACCACAAGTGCAATGTGTCTCCAATCCGGTGTGGGATATAGAAATGTGTTTTCCAACTGATGTGGGATGTGGGATTTAAGCCCAAAATCACGCTGAAATCCGGCACAGCCCGCACAACCTGATCTTTGTCTACTAAAATTGCCATAACTTTCTCTAAAAAAATCATCTTTACAAGCTGTAAAATTCTCCAGAAAATAGACTTCCGGATCTTTCTAAGCATATATGGCTCATCTTCTGGTTCTTCTTGCATCAATACAGTTTAATTTTCAAAGATGATTGATCTGTACGGGCAATTCTGGCAATTTAGTAAATCTCCTTTCTTGGTTTCTCTTCATCTTGGCTCTTCCGCGACCATTATCTCACTCGAGTATTCATTGAAGCTTCGTGTTTAAAATAACAATAGCTTTTCTATCTCTTTTTTAAGCTTAAAGTACCTGAAAATGCACTGAAATAAGTCAACGATTCAAGAATAACACTTTAGAGTTATTATGGTATAAAAGTGTAATTCCAACCTCGATCAACCCTAAAATGCTAACAATTAAGTACTATTTAGATGCATTTTATGACTTCCATCAAGCACATCTTCTGTAATTTGATACAGTACATGATGAACTGTAACTAGAAGAACTCGACTCAACTCACTCATTCCTCACAAGTGACTTCAATTTGATGTAAATAAATAAAAAAAAGAACATAAATAAAACAAGAAATGATTTTTTTTTTCTTTTTTATAGGGACACAATATGTGATTTAAGGGATAGATAGAGGTCGGACGCAGGACCTTTCGGCTCTGATACCACTTGATGTATGACAGATAGGTAGAAACAGAAATAGATTAAGAAATGGGAGAAGCATAGAGATTAACCAAGAGAAAATAGACAGAAATAGACTAGGTAGAAAAGAAAACAGAAGAAAGGGAGAACAGAACAAGAACAGGGAGAAGAGGATAAGAGATATACCAAACTCAAGTTTATTCCATAATCAAAGTCTGCGTTACAATCTTAATATCAATGCTCTTATATAGACACCAAACATTATTTAAATAAGAAAGTAAACCAAATCCTAATAACTATTTAATTGTCTAAATCTTATTTTCCTAAAATACCATTATTTAAATAAGAAAGTAAATCAAATCTTAATAACTATTTAATTGCCTAAATCTAATTTTCCTAAAATACCATCTCCAAGAATATTGTTATTACAACATAAACCCCACATCCCAAAATGACGAAGGATCAAAACTATGGATGGCTTGGTGAAGAGTTGAAATTTTCGAGATGTAGCATTCTCGATCGAACACAAGAAGGATATCAAGAGGAGTTGTTCAGGAGCCTCAATACAGTGCGGGAGGACAAAATCAATGTAAGGAAGGTCACACGCACAAATCTTGCCCTCATTTTGGCTTTGACCTTGTTCGTTTTGAAGTGACTCAATAGGTACATCTTCACCTTGAATGTTAGAACTTTCTTCAAGCACTTGTTCTTGCTTTTCAAGGCGTGTGTGGATTGGAGAAACAACATCAAACTCATCTTGAATGGAAACCGGATTGGTAGAAGTTTGTTGAAAGCTGCTTCCACAAATTTTGCTGTTCATGCAAGAAGTTGTTGAAACTTGAGGAGTCGAATTTCAAAGTTGGAATTCTCGATCTCCAACCGGCAACAATTGTCAAATGCAATCACCATCAAGCTCGATTTTAGCCCAAATAGCATCTTGAGGCAAGCTGTATTGCACATGCACTTGAAAATTCAATGGATTTGGGATAAGGCTAATTTTCTCAACATGACCAAAAGGAGAAAAAATTTGATAGAGCACATCTTCTGTAATTGGATACAATACATGATGAACGATATCTAGAAGAACTCGACTCGACTCAACTGACTCATTTTTCACAAGTGACTTCAATTTGATGTAAATAAAAAAAGGAACATAAATAAAACAAAAAATGATTTATTTTTCCTTTTTATAGGGATACAATATTTGATGTAAGGGATAGATTGAGGTCGGATGCAGGACCTTTTGGCTCTGATACCACTTGATGCCGGATTGATAGGTAGAAACAAATTAAGAAAGGGGAAAAGCATGGAGATTAACCAAGAGAAAATAGACAGAAATAGACTATGTAGAAAAGAAAACATAACAAAGAGAGAACAAAACAAGAACAGAGAGAAGGGGACAAGAGATATACCAAAACTCAAGTTTATTCCATAATCAAAGTCTGCCTTACAATCTTAACATAAGTGCTCTGATATAGGCACCAAACATTATTTAAATAAGAAAGTAAACTAAATCCTAATAACTGTTTAATTGTCTAAATCTTATTTTTCTAAAATATTATTATTTAAATAAGAAAATAAATTAAATTTTAATAATTATTTAATTGCCTAAATCTAATTTTCCTAAAATACCATCTCCAAGAATATTGTCATTACAACATAAACCCAACATCCCAAAATAATAAATATTGTGTTTCCTATTTTGCATAGGATTTGGTTTACTTTCTTATTTAAATAATGTTTGGTACCTATATAAGAGCACTGATATTGAGATTGTAAGGCAGACTTTGATTATGGAATAAACTTGAGTTTTGGTATATTTCTTGTCCTCTTCTCCCGGTTCTTGTTATGTTCTCCCTTTGTTTTGTTTTGTTTTCTTTTCTACCTAGTCTATTTCTATCTATTTTCTCTTGGTTAATCTCCATGCTTCTCTCATTTCTTAATCTGTTTTTGTTATCTGTCCTGCATCAAGTGTGTTAGAGCCGAAATCAGTACTCTTAATATCAAAACAAGAATGGGGGGAAGAGGACACAAGATTTACCAAAACTCAAGTTTATTCCATAATCAAAGTCTGCCTTACAATCTTAATATCAGTGCTCTTATATAGGCACCAAACATTATTTAAATAATAAAGTAAACCAAATCTTAATAACTATTTAATTGTGTATATCTTATTTTCCTAAAATACCATTATTTAAATAAGAAAGTAAATCAAGTTCTAATAACTATTTAATTGCCTAAATCTAATTTTTCTAAAATACTATCTCCAAGAATATTGTTATTACAACATAAACCCAACATCCCAAAATAATAAATATTGAGTTTCCTATTCTACATCAGATTCCTTCGGTCGACTTTCTAAATTTCCCATGGAAAGTAATTTGGTGCTCCCGTGTTCCCAAGAAAATAAGGTTTTTTTTTTTTTTTTTTTGTTTGGGAGGCTTCTTGTTGGAAAATCTTACTCTTGCCAATTTACAAAGGAGGGGGAAAGTGATTGTTAACCGTTGTTATATTTGCAAAGTTGCGGTGAGTCTGTGTTTATCTTTTGGTGGAGTGCTCGTTAACTAGAAGCTTGTGGGAGGTGGCTTATAGAATTTTTGGGGTTCTTGGGTGGTTTCAAGCTCCGTGAAAGATGAAGTTTGGGCTTTGAGTGGATTGAGGGCATCTAAGGAGGTCAAGAAGTCTTATTTCTTGATTCCGCACCGTATTTTTTGGTTAGCGTGGAATGAAAGGAATCAGAGAACTTTTGATGGAGTTGAAAGACCTATTGGCGCTACTAGAGATAGTTGGTTTAATACTCTCAATTTTTGGTTTAGAAGAATCTTTTTGGTAAATAATGTTGACATCCTAGATTTTGAAGATTTCCTTTCTAGTAAATAGCCTTTAGCTTTAAGTTGCACCCTCTTGGTGCTTTATTAATGCAATTTTACTTTAAAAAAAAGTTAAATAAGAAGACAACTAAGAGAAAAGATAGGGGTAACCTGCAGAATTGATTGTTGAGAGAATCAATATTAGTTAGTGGGTTTCTGTAATTTGTACTGATGTTCTCTTAATAACTGGTGTTGCTCAAGATGGAAGAAATCCAGGCAAACTGTAAACATGTGTTTAAAAAGTTGTCACTGCTGTAATATGCTACCACAGGGCTCTGAAATTGCATATTTCGCAGAGGCGCTGTTAAAACTTATGTTGGGCTCGTGAAATTCAATAAGCATGTGCAGTTGTAGTGAAGGAAAATTATTGATGATAAGTTGTCTCTTATGTCTTTTGACTTTGTGAGTGTTCTGCTTAGCTTAATTGGCTGATAGTATGTAGTGGCTTTGTATGCCTTGTATGCTTTGTCAGGGTGGTGTTCTTGAACATCATTGCATTGTCCTTCCTTCTTTGGTACCTTACGTATCTGATTCTCTTTTATTAATCAATATTTGAAATTTTCAGGTTTGTTTCATCAGCTCGTCAATTAGCAAAAGCCCTGGATGTGCCTTTAGTTAATGATTTAGGATATACAAAGAGATATGTGCGGTGCCTTCAGGTAATATGGAATCCAGAGCTCTTTCTTGTCTGATATTCTGAATTCTAGGATTTGAATATGACTTGCCTATTCCACACCCAATTTTTGCACATTGCGATTGCAAATACATTTAATCCTCTTGGTGGTTTATGCTAATGTAATAAGCATGACTTTTCACTAAAATATTAGTTAATTTCCACAGAGACTTTTTTTATAAGTAAAATTATATTCCAAAGGCACAAGGAGGTGCCACCCATGTACAAAAAAATCTATCTACAAGATAGTATATCAATGAAATATATGAATTCATCTTCATTTACCAAAAATTTCCCATTAAACAAAAATCCAAAAGTGATTACGCCTAAAGAATAACGCGGTAGTTGTAGCACAGCTTTGGGGTGTCGATTCCACATAGAGACAAATTTAAAGAATAGTAGAAGGAACAAAGAAACTAAAGAAAAATATTAAATAATTAATGGAGAACAAAGATTAATTTTAAATGCAAATTAAAGTGAAGCAAAGTGACTAACGGAGAAAGTACTCAATTTGACAAACAATGAAGTGTCGGGAATCCTTTGCACAAATCTGGTATTTTAATTATTCTTAATTCATTAAATAACTCAATTGAGGACTCAATTCCCAAAATTCCCAATTAGAAGGTGTAGATTTATAAACCAAGATTAACCAAATGTAACCCTTTGAAAAATCATTCACCACTTTTAAAATACGTAAATTATTATCACTATTGAGAAAATCCAACCACGACAATATACTTAGGAAGCGATATTGTAATAAAGAATTAAATCAATATAGATAAATAATTGATCCAAACATAATCAAAGAGCTAATCCATTCAATAGAGAAAGCATGACTGAATCCATAAACAGAATAAATTCTACGATTATTCAGAGAAGAAAACATCACCAATGAATTGAGAATGATAAAACAAAAGAGTTTTAGTAATTGAAAATCAAATACATAAATTAAGACTTAGGGTCCGAATTAATTTCTTACCTTGAGACTCAGACAATTCATATGAGATAATAACAGGAAAAGTATCATCTGGACCAAGGAAAATATGCTTGAAACCCATAGGCAGAGGCTTCAATTCAACTTTGGGTGCTACCACACTTGATGGAATTTGTTTTTCACTTCTCTTTGGCAATTCCTCAAACTTCGGTTGCCATGTCCGAGTGCCATAATCCTGAGTTCTATCAAAAATAGCACAAATATCAACTACATCAGATGGATCACTAATAGAATCAAACTCAAAATTAACAAGAAAATACTCAAGGGGATCAAAATCATGAGTTATAGAAACTCCCCTATCTATGAGTGAGTCAATCATGTATATCCGGTGGCTCTCGTCATCATCTTCTGGCTGTTTTGCAATATGGAAGATATTCACCTCGAGGGTCATGTTTCCAAAAAACAGCTTCATGAGCCCATTCCTGCAATTAATAAGAGCATTAATAGTGGCAAGGAAAGGCCTACCTAAAATCAAAGAAATTTTAGAAGTAGTATCAACAACAGAGCTCGTGTCAAGGATTAGGAAATCAACAGGGTAATAAAATTTGTCAATTTGAATTAGAACATCCTTTATCACACCTCGGGGTACTTTGACTGAATGGTCAGCCAATTGCAATACCACAGTGGTTGGTTTGATTTCTCCCAACCCCAACTGCAAATAAATAAAATATGACATTAGATTCACACAAGCTCCTAAATCTAGCAAAGCTTGCCCAACCTCATGATTTCCAATGCTGCATGCAATGTTTGGACAACTAGGATCCTTGTACTTGGGAGGAATCCGCTGCTTAATTAAAGCACTAACTTGCTCTGTCAGGAACGTTTTCTTCTTCACATGGTGCTTCCTCTTAACTGTACACAAATCCTTGAGAACTTTTGCATAAGTAGGAACTTGTTTAATCACATGCAAAAGAGGAAGATTGATTTTTACTTGCCTTAGATTCTCTAGGATTTCATTGTTTGGATCCAGAGTTCGCTTGCTTGATTTTAAAGCTTGAGGGAATGGTACCTTAACAAGACTCTGTCACCTCAGGTTCCTTGGGCAGCTCGGCATCACTACTATCTTGACCCTTTTCCATATCTTCTGATTTGTTCGTTGTTGGGATATGTAATGACTTATCACTTCGTGTCACAATGGCATTCACATCCGTTAGATTCTTTTGCTCCATGTGTTGACCATGGGGTGTGGACTGAGCTTGAGAAGGGAACTTACCTCGCTCATTCACACTCAAGGAGCTCATCAATTTGGACATTTGGCTCTTTATCTCCTTATTTTCTTTAATAACCTGCGTAATTAAAGATTCACATTTTTGGTTAGTCTTACCCTGCCTCAATAAAAGCATGCAAAGTGTCTTCTAAAGGACTCTTAGAAGATAAAGGTGCATGATATGGTGCAGGATATGATAGGGGTTGTGCAGGCGCTGGTTTTCAGACTTCCAGCTAAAATTGGGGTGATTGAGCCACCCCGGATTATAGGTATCAGAGAAATGTGAAAAAGGCTTCTTGTACATACCTAAGGCATTACATTGTTCCTCATACATCCCTCTCATCTCAGCAAATGTGGGTCACTCTTGAGCGAGATGATCTATCCCGCCACACACAAAACATGGTTCAAAAAATTCTGCATGATTAGCCACATGTGTTGGCTTTAAGTCCTTAGTCTTTAACACATCTAGCTCCCTAGTGAGCATCTTGACCTTAGTCTTTAGGTTATCCTCTTCCCTGAGATGGTAGATTCCACCACCATTTGGGTTTACTGCAGGGCGTGACCTATTTGTGCTCTCAGCAGCACTACGTCCAATCCAAGTGTGAGCTTTTTCAGCAAGCTCATTGAGGTATTCTATGGCCTCATCAGGATCTTTCTGTAAGAACTCACCATTACACAATCTCCACAAATTAGCATTCTCTAGGTGTAAGTCCCTCATAAAAATAGCTCACTAAGCGACAATTCTCATACCCATGGTGAGGACACATACTCAACAACTCCTTAAATCTCTCCCACGACTGATACAAAGTCTCACTGTCTTTTTGTGCAAAGGTGGAGATTTGCCTTTTTAAAGTGTTGGTCTTATGTTGGGGAAAATATTTATTAAACAAAACCTGAGTCATCTCATTCCACGACCCAATAGATCACGGTCTCAGTGAGTATAGCCAACTCTTAGCTCTATCCTTCAAAGAGAAAGGAAAGAACTTAAGTCTCACAATGTCATCAATTGCATTTTGACTATGAAAAGTCGCAACTACTTCCTTAAACTCTCTAATGTGCACATATGGGTTTTCATTTTCCAAGCCATGGAATGTAGGGAGTAACTGTATCATCCCTGTTTTAAAATCCAGTTGGTGAGTATTAGCTGGAAACATGATGTATGATGGTGTGGCTATGCGAGTAAGGTGGAAGTAATCCAGAAGGGTCCTAGTGGGTTGATCTCTGTGTTCACTCATTTCTTCAGGACTAGATGGATTGTCAAATAAAGGATTTAAAAAGTTTAATTCTGACTCTAGCACAGGCTTACAAGCAAATCTACCCAAGGCATCTCTATATTTGTGCATGCAAGGTAACGAAATAGTAAAAAAAAAATACTATAAAAAGAAAGAAGGGAAAAAGAAAAAAAAATAATGCAGCAAGCTAAAAGAAGGAATGAAGTTACCGCCTTTACAAACTGCTGAAAAGAAAACTATCTAGCATTTCTTCTACTGTCTCTCCGGCAACAGCACCAAAATTCGATTACGCCCAAAGAATAACGCGGTAGTTGTAGCATAGCTTTGAGGTGTCGATTCCACAGAGAGACAAATTTAAAGAATAGTAGAAAGAACAAAAAGTAAAGAAAAATATAAAATGATTATTGGAGAACAAAAATTAATTTTAAATGTAAATTAAAGTGAAGCAAAGTGACTAACGGAGAAGGTACTTAAATTTGACAAACAATAAAGCGTCGGGAATCCCTTGCACAAATCTGGTATTTTAATTATTCTTAATTCATTGAATAACTCAATTGGGAACTCAATTCCCAAAATTCCCAATCGGAAGGTGTAGATTTATAAACCAAGATTAAACCAAATGTAACCCTTTGAAAAATCATTCATCACTTTTAAAATACGTAAATTATTATCACTATTGAGAAAATTCAACGACGAAAATATATTCAGGAAGCGATATTGCAGCAAAGAATTAAATCAATATAGATAAATAATTGATCTAAACATAATCAAAGAGCTAATCCATTCAATAGAGAAAGTATGACTGAATCCATAAACAGAATAAATTCTACAATTATTCGGAGAAGAAAACATCACCAATGAATTGAGAATGATAAAACAAAAGAGTTTTAGTAATTGAAAATCAAATATATAAATTAAAAAAATAAACAAAAACACCCTCTACTGTGCAAGTTCATCCCTAGCCCCATTTGAGAATTTAGTTACCCATAAATATAATGGACAACAAAAATCTCAATGAAAAAATTAGAGTAAACATTAAAGTGCTAAATATTAAACTTTAAAGCTTAAAAGAAATAAATTAAAACTAGCAATACATGGAGAGAGAAATTCCACTCGCAGCTGCTGTGCGGCGCTCTCCCGATTGGTAGCAAAATCCTCCAGATCGCACCCCTTGGTAGCAAAGCTTCCGAGATTGCACACCCATTTGATGAAGTGAAATGGGGCTTTTATAAGGGAACTTCATGAGTACAATGTGTTTCCAATCCGATGTGGGATGTAGAATGTGTTTCCAACCGATGTGGGATGTGGGATTTAAGCCTTCACATGCCCTTCAAAACTTCTGGCCATGCTGAAATCAGGCACAACCTGACTTTTGTCTACTAAAACTGCCATAACTTTTTCTAGAAAAATCATATTTACGAGTCGTAAAATTCTCCAGAAAATAGACATCTGGATCTTTCCAAGCATATATGGCTCATCTCCTGTTTCTTCCTGAACCATTACAGCTTAATCCGCAAAAATCACTTCTGCCACGCTGAAATCACGCACAACCTGACCTTTGTCTACTAAAACTGCCTTAACTTTCTCTAGAAAAATCATATTTACGAGCTGTAAAATTTTCCAGAACATAGACATCTGGATCTTTTCAAGCATATATGGCTCATCTCCTGGTTCTTCCTGAATCAATACAGTTTAATCTGCAAAAATGACTGATCTGTATGGGCAATTCTGGCAATTTAGTGAAACTTCTTTCCAAGTGCTTGTAAACCTGCAAAACAACGAAAAAACAACTCAAAGTGACAAATTCCTAAGCTAAACATATAAATAAATACTTGAGCGCTGTTACACTCGATCGCAGGTCTCCTGTGCTCAATCGCAATAGCAGATTCCAACTTTTGCATTTTTTTCACATAAAATCCCCAATTTCCTGTGCAATCCTATAAAATATTAAAAATCATAGAACTAACATAAAATATCAGATTATGACACAACTAAAGAATTAACAAATATAAATTAAGGGGCCAAAATATGCAATATTTAACACTCATCAAAAAACATTGAACCATCCTTTCTTGATGAAGGCTATAAGCTTTTCCACTCCATCATATGCTCTCTTGTTCCTTTAATTTCAAACCAACCAGGAAATAGAGAGCGAAATCAAGGAATAGACTTTTCTCAAATTTTTAGAAACTCTCAAGCCACCCCAAACCCACACGTCATCTTGAATGGAACTAGCAACCACCCAAAGAGGCCCAACGCATCTCCCATAATTGTTTAGCGAAAGAACAACCCAGAAGAAGATGTACAGTCTCGGTCTCTTCTTCACAAAGATAACGCCAGTTAACCAAGACTTTCCCTCTGTTTTGAATATTGTCAATAGTAAGAATATCACCCCAGTTGTATCCGCAACAGATAATTTTTCCAGTGCGTGAATGCGTTGATCCTCATCATGCTCATACTTTCAAGGCTTTGAGCCTGATGCAGGCTTTTGTTACAATTTAATTAATTGGGTATATTATTAAACATGTTGAGTGTATTCAAGATTAAAAGAAGTTATTGCAAATTTGCAGTTGACATGCTGGAATCTAAAGGGCAGATGAATAAGTGGACATATTGATGCCGATGCGTATGCCGCATGAAAAAAGAGAAAAAAATAGATGGTGAATTTTTATCTTAGAGAGATTGATAGTCAGTGATATTAATAATATTATATACAAAATATCATATAAGAGAGCAAAAAAAGATGGTGTATTTCTATCTTAGAGAGATTGATAGACAGTGATATTAAAAATATTATATACAAAACATTATATATATAAGAATCATTTGATATTCAGAATATTTAAAAATGCACTGCTAGACATTTCTCCTATCTTGCTTCTAACATTTAAATATAATTATGGAATGAGATACAGTTAATTTCTCCATATTAATCTGACGTTGGATATCAACTTATCAAGACATTAAAATTGGAGTAATTTAGAGTTATTTCTTATTTAGTGGACTTTTAGTATAGTATGAAACTATATATTCAATTACAAGTGTGACAATTGATATTGGAGATGCAAGAGCATCCATCCTAATATGAAAATGGTTTTTTTGACGTCTTTTGAAGTTCTAATTTCAACCTAATAAAAACTATCTATAATATCATTAAGATTAGGAAAGAAAAATTATCAAGACAATAAAGAAAATGGAACTAAACAGAGATTGGATTGCTTCTAGGAGAAACTAATGCCCTTTGCAGAATTTAAAGGCCAACAAACTCTTAAAATGATAATAAAAAAAGAAGTGTTATGAGGAATTTTCAGCACAAGTACTGTGATCGTCTAACAGAGTTTTTCTTGGTATGGTTTCTGGTTAAATTGCAGATCGCGGAGGTGGTTGATAGCATGAAGGATTTGATTGACTGTAGCCGAGAGACGGGGTTGGGACCTATGGGTATGTCGTACAGAATTCTGCCCGTTTTCTTCTTTAGAGTTATCATTTATATGCCTGCTTTATTAACAAGCATCATTACTAAATACTTTTCTTGATGAAGATCCATCTTATCCCCACATGCAGGGGAACGGAGTTGTGATCAGCCAAAAGATATTAAATAACTCAGCTGGCCCCCTATGGAGTGTTCTTTTTTCCTTTGAAAGCATGCTTTTATTTTGACGAGCTTTACATGGCATTTTGGATGGTTATTGCTTCTATTTAGCCATTGATGAGCATGATTTCCTCCCCACTGCCACTACTTTGTCACACTTGCCATATCTTTTACCTTGCTGAAATTGACTCAGATGTTTTGCTGGAGATGATTTCTAAAATCATGCTGAATCTTACCTCATATTTCCGAGCAAAGTGCCTTTCAGTGACATCTTAACTGAATCAAAATGATGATGTAGCATAAAATATTTTGCTTTTCCTCTGAACATAGCGTATTTATTTTATCGGTGAACTTCTCTTTTGTGTGAATGCAATCGTTATATGATTCTTATAATTGATTCCTAGTTATTCATTTGCTGCTGACCATATGATATGTCTGACTTTTTCTTCATCAGAAAGTTTGGCCAAGTTCCCTCGCAGGAGCAGTACATTATCAAAGCTACATGATTCAGCACAGCAGCCTGCCGAGCAGCAGCAAGTTACGGGAGAGACCATCAGTAATGATCATCACTCTGTACAGGTAAATGTTGTGCAGCATAATGCAAGCAGTGGTGTTGCAAATGTAAGCAACTCTCGTGGAACAATGTCCACCTCTGCATCTGCCACCACCATTGTTGAGCTACTCCACCAGAACTCTATGAATTCTAGGATTGAAAACCAGATAAACAATCCAAGCAGTCCCTATTCTGGGACCCCCATTCAGATTTCATCAGCTGGGTCATCAACTACTCTGCCAACATCTCAACCTAATCCCTCTTCTCCGTTCTCATCTCCAACGCCATCCTCACGTAACAATCCCCCTCAGACTTCTCATAATACCTTGGCAGCATCAACGAGTGCAAACCATATCAGTTCGGCAAATTCACCAGCACAAATTCAACTGCAACGGTCATCTCAGTCAAATGTGGTTGACCCTAATGAATCCCAGAGCTCTGTTGAGAAAATCATACAAGAAATAATGATTTCGTCACAGCTTAGTGAAGCAGGTTGCCTAGTCAGTGTTGGATCTGTAGGAAATAATATGAAGAACATGAATGGACTCACAGAGCTAAGTCAGAATTCGCTTACCAGTGGCAATTGCCTAGTGGGGAATGGAATAGCTAATAACAACCTAGCAACAGGTGGTGGAGGATTTGGGAATATGGGAGGTGGGATTAGTCTCTCCAATGCTAGAGATATTAGAACTGCAATGGGAAATAACTCATTGTCTATGACTGGAAGGGTAGGCATGCCTATGTTGCCTCAAGGTGCTGGTATGAATCATCAGCAACAGGAAATGACTAAGTTGCTTAATGGGTTTGGGGCTGCAAATGGTTTTAATAATTTTCAATTTGATTGGAAATGTCCCTGAAGAGGCTTGTTGATTTTGCTTTTTATGTCTTAGTCATGATGGAAGTTGCATCTGTCCGTAGACGTGATGTTTCAAAATGTGCTTATGGCATGTATCTGGGATTGCTTGCTGCCATTTGCAATTTGGAGCTTTAATACTCAGGTACACAGGATTTCTTCTACCTGGTTCTGATGTTATTGAGATGGAAAACATAGAGAAGGAAACCATGTAGCTTAGTGATCTGGGAATGCTTGCTGCCATGTGAGTTTGGAGCTATCATTATTAGTTATGGAGCTGCCTGGGACTGGTTGGTGCCTTGCAAGTATGGAGATTTCATGCTAGTTACATAGGATTTCTCCATCATGGTACTGATGTAGAGATGGAAAACATATGACCTGGTGTCTCAGTTTAAAAGGTTTATTATTTACATTTGTTTCCCTTTTATCCACAGTATACCTTGCTTGGAGGTCTATGTATATGGTTTTACATAGCAACTTATATCTTCAAAATGGGTGCTCAGCTTGAGGTTTTATAAATGTCACTGCTTTTCGTCATTTTCTTTCTTTGTTAAGCCAAGAATTCTTGGGAGAGGGATTCACACAATTAAATTACATGCATAACATAAGACTTTCTAAGCATTATTTATTAATTTTACAATGAATGACATAAATAAATAATTGCTTGTGTGGTTGGAAAAAAAGGAAAAAAGAAAAGTAAAAGATAAAAGGTAAAAAAAAATGATGTGAGAGAGAGAAAAAGAAGAAGAACGAAGAAAAAAGAATAAAAAAGTAGGGAGATTAGAGAGAGAAAATGAAGAAATAAGAAACCAAAAGGAGAAAAAAAAAGAAGAAAAGAAGTAAACTCTCTTTTTGGAACAATTTATTCAATATATACACAAATGATGAGAAAATAAAGAAATTATTATATATGAAATTGATAATATATATCAATTTCAAAAGAATATATATATATATATATATATATATAATGTTTTATAAGCACATTTTTTTATGTTAAAATGTCCATTGAGATTTTTTTTAAGAGTTTATTCAAGAAATATGCTCTACCGGAAGACGAGATGGTAAGTAAAACAAACTGTAAATAAGAAATGAATGAGTAAGCAGGTGAAGCATAACTTAATTGGCATTTTACTCTGGCAAGTGAACATCGTTAACTTTTAGTTGTACGGAATCTAAGGCTTGAATTTAAATTTGAGTTGAAATCATGAATCTTTTAAAAATAATTTTACTGAAGAAAAAAATAATAATTTTATTTCGATTTCAATTTTAAACTTTAGTTTCATAATACTGGATAGAATAACAACATTAGACTCTTTTAACTCACAGCTGGGCTTGATTCGTCCATCGTTTTTAAATAAGCCATGTTCAATTGGGATATGCATCAAAATTTTGTCCAAATCACTGTGATTATCACGTCTGTTCGAAATTTCAATCTCGAATATTAATATTGGATGCAACATCCCTTCCCCGTGGAGGGAAGTCCTGTTTTCAACCGTAAACAGAAAGATAATGGTAAAAATGATATGGATAAAATATTGATTTCTATAGACCAATGTTGGTTGCTTATAGTACACACAGGATTACTATGCATAAAGATCGAAAGTAATTGGGTGGATGATGCAAATTAATTTTGCATGGACAATGGTTTTTGGTATTAATAATGATGAAAATGAAGATAATTGACATTACTTAATGGTTAGTGACCACACTTCAAAAAATTAGAAAGAAAAGAAAGATTACAATGTTTTATTTAAGTCATGAGAGATGACACAAAGAGTAACCAACTAACATTTTAACTAACTAACTAATTAACAAACTATTAACCAACTACTAACAACTAACTAATCTCTTATTCAATTAAAATACCCTCTAATACTAATCCTATTTGTATAAGTGGATTAGTTAAATGATAGTGCTCGTGATGAACTCAGCGACCTAAAAACTGATACTAAGCGATACAGAGGGATATTACACGTTACAACGAAATGCCTTTGTACTGTATTTATACTACATTTTTTGTCTCTTTATTCTCTCCACAAACTACCTGTCTCTTGAATCTTTTTATTCTTCTCTTCTGTCAATGCTCAAAACTCGTATTGGTAGCTTTTTCATTTCTGCTTCTTCCCACCAGCCAGAATACGTTGGATTTGAAGCCCTCGGCTGAAAGCTTGGTTGAAGAGCAGCCTGGTCTGGAACTCTGAGACAAATGGGAACCAGGCCAGTACAGCCACTGGCATGAAGATAAGTACCCCCATAATGTACTCGTACCCTCTTGCTAAAGCTTTGACAGAGCCCCACATTCCGAGAGCCTTCACCGATTGCTTACACGCTTGTGACATCTGATCATACAACGAAATACTCAGTCATGACCAAAATGTTCTTACAGATTTCAAGAATAATAACATTGTAACTAGTCCAATGCACATAGCAATGGAGACACAATTCGGTTAGTTTGTATTACTACTCAAATGACTCATCTTGATTGATAAAGTAATTAAGTACTCACTTTCTTCCAAGGACAAGGATGTAAATAATTTAAGCTAAATATTTTGACATGATAAAATTGTTTTTGAAGTTCAGAATTTTATTCTAACTCTCAGCTGGTGTGTAACCATGCAGCCTCAAATCAGCAAAATGACTATATATATATATAACATGCATAAAGACTGACAAAGCAGTGAAAATGAGTTCACACAGACACTCAGGCGCAAGGGAATGGTAGTGGAGATTTACTGTTGACAAGAGCTAAGAAGAATAAGTTCCACAAAGGAAACAAGGCTTTAGATATGAAATACGTGCCTGCAGAAGTGCCCATCCTGTTGGCAGAAAGGCAAGTAGGCTCACAAACATGTCCCCAACTGTGAGTTTGAGGAAGTGAAATAGCATGACAAGAGTGACCATACACCCAACAAAAAGGAACAACTTAAGAAGTCTAAACATTAGCTGGAAATCTGCACTGAACTTCATTCTACCCATGGACACGATCTGCAGTTTAAAGGTGCACCAGTATTTAGAGCCATAATAAAAAAAATCATATTATGGTAATTATATTCAGAATATCTTTTTTTTTGCAGTCTGATCACTGACCTTTAATATGATCATTACAGCAACAATGACCAGCCAGGACAGACCATAAACCTGAAATCATGAAAGCAAATCAGAATCTTTATGTTTCTTTGACTTGCACACTCCATCCACAAATTTAAGACATTGAAGCCCATAGCAATGCAATTTTACAGAATTTCCACTCATCTTCCTTTGGAGCATCATTGTTTTTATTGTTTTATTTTCTTTGCCAATTAATAGAAGAAACTATACTGGAGATCATCCCAGCTTTTAGGAACTAGTCTACTAGGGAAGACCCTTGTATCATTAGCCCTGGTGCTACTTGAGACAGCACTGGGTCTCAGTTTTAACTACACTCTCAATCCGCAAATTTCAAAACTTGAAGTATTGAAGAACTTAGTACAGAAAAGGTCAATGTTTTAAATGGTTGGTAATGTGATACCTTAATATTTTTCAATTCCTTTAACAACTTTGATATGGGTTTAACAGATTTGAAAGAAAACTCATATACTCACAATGATGCTCTGCTGTTGACTGAGTTTGCTTTCCTTGGTCAAATTTAAATGGTACACAATTCCATACTGATAAAGAAAGAATCGAAGAGAAAGAATAATCTCCCAGAGCTTCCCTAAAAACCCCGAGTGTTTCAGGTGTTCTTGTTCCTCTTCCCACCAGGATTCCCAGCTCTTGTTTGCTGGCACACCAATACCTCCTCTGCTGCTGATCCACTTTGTCCAGTCATCCCAATCGTCCACTATCTTTTGCCATTCAAATCCCGAAGGGTTAAAAATGAATGGAGCGAACAACCAAGAAACCACTAAGAACCACATTGAGAATGTGAGAAATATATAAGCTACACTACCCTGAAATGCTTTACCATATATCTTGTAACATATAAGCAATACCATAAGCTCCATTCCTTTGACAAAGTGACTCCTCGAATACATCCTATAGTTTTCTGCAAACTTCTCATGCCGGACCACAAAGCCACGACCAGTTGCTCTGTACTTAGCCCCACCATGCAGGATAGTTCGTCCAAAGTAATGGACCTTCGTTCCAAGAGAGAAAGTGAAGAAGACTGACGCTAATTGGAGCTGCGTGATGATTAGGTCGCCTAAGGCAGTTCTGAATCCTCTCTCTAGTCCAATCTCCATGACCATGGGCAAGGTCATCAAAAGACCAAATTGGACAATGGACTGTGTGGCCATAGCTGCCTTTAGAGGATCATCTCCTTTAGCTCTTGCAAAGTTAACTATTGACCCCTCCAATCCACTCAATGACAAATAAAGTCTGCCATAGAAGTAAGCATATACTGTGACGACAATCAGCTGCATTATAACAAGAGAAGTTTCGAGTTAGCCAAAGAAAAAGCAAATGTAATTGATGTAATGGAACCAAAATACTAAACTTTCTTAAAAGAAAAACCAAGCTCTTGATGCTTAGCCAGTCCACATTAGGTTGCCTTTTTCATTTTTGGGTCAGCAGCAAAGTTTTGATTTAACATGCATGACAACCTAGTTCTCTTTTTCTTTTCTTCATCTTCTTCTTTATTTTATTTTATTTTATTTTGTTAGGGGTTGGGGTGGGGGTGGGGGTGGGGTTGGGGGTGGAGGTGGAGTTAACCCTGTTTAAATACATCACTGTCAAATTCTTTCTTCAAGAATGCGCTTAACCGGATTACACTTCCTCAATTGAGCAAAACCTAAAATTTATACCTACTAAAATGTGAAACCATCCTTCTATTGACAGATACATTTATAAATAAGCAAGGTGATAATTTCCATACCGCCTAACTTTTAGGTCTAGAAATCTGAATTCATACAGAATGTCATCAACAACTGATCCATCTGGTATCTTCTATATATGCATTGCTGTGTTGCATGGTATACTATATGAGCATGTAACTTTCCACAATATGATAACTTATCCCCTTTAAATGACAGATGAATGAAAAGAACAAACTTTTAAGGGCTTTCTGACAGGAAGATAACTGTTTGAAAGTATAAGTTGGTCATGCATACAGGAAAGAAGGCCTTAAAAAATTAGAGTACTTTGGTACCCCCAAAACTCTCTTTAATAGATGCCAACTCTCCATCAATATTCTTTAAGAAAATGACTTCCAGTGTGCTAGCAATTTCTTTTTGGTCAATTGCGATAATTGGGGATGGGGGAAATTTGAATTTGGAACCTTCTCTTTAGAGAGATGTGATTACCATTTAGGCTATGCCTCATCCATAGTGTGCTAGAAATTTGTGCATCTAATATATAGAAGCATGAGAAGTGCCAGGCAATTATCTGAAGTTCAGTAATTTTTCAGGTCAATTTTTTTTAAGGAAAGACAACTTATTATGTGGAAAATTATATAATATATTAATAACTTGGTTAAGATAAAAAAGCTCACACCTAGAACGTTCCATGGTAACACAGAAAACAGAGCAGGCTAAATATTTCAAATTTTATACTCTAGGCTTACCTTTGTTTTCAATGCAAACACATGACTGTTAAAGATCCAACCTCCTAAATAAGAAATATATATCCAAAAGATAGTTCTTATAGCCTAAATAAGAAAGTTATTCAGTTTCTTAACTTTCCATGTTAGATACTGTTGAAAGATATAGTTTTCTAATTAGATATGTATTAGGTTTCCTAATCTATCTTTAGTTTATGTTTCCTATTCTTATTAGGATTCATAGTCTTAGGTCTATATATAGAGTTGTTGGTTTGTTCACATAACAACAACAATAATAAGAATTATTCTATAATATTTATTCTCAATCTCTCGTCTCTTTTTCTAACCTAAATTTCAACATGGTAACAAAGTATATTCCATAGGATTCTGAATAAATCCTAAAAAAAGTGTGAACAGTACCACTACAGCACACACGAAAAGTGTAGAAAAACAGTCCCATGAACAGTGATGCTACAGTGCATGTGAACAGTACTTTTTTTCTTCCTCTCTCTAGTTCTCCAGGCTTTTGGTACAATGAAGCATTCGAAGCAGTTTTCTGTTTGTATGCCGAATTAGATCTTTTGCCCAAGTGCTCAACCTAGTAAACCCAGATCTATTTAGAACTGCTATAAAGTGTGGTTTGATAGGTGGAGCACCCACTCGTTTATTTGATAATGTGTAGTGGTGTTTGTTGTTGTCGTATTATCGTCACCATGTCAGTGACTTCAAAATTGGTTGTCTGATGGCTTGCTTCCACAAATTGCGAACAAAGTTACCTAGAACACAATACCTTATGGTACACGGTACGAGACTTTGCTCGGTCCGCAGTACAAGGGGGTAAGCTTAGTTGGATCGTTATTTGGGGTCGTCATACGTTGTGGCACGTTAATTCGGGTCGATATATATATATAGTTTATAAAAAATATATATTAATAATAAATTAAAAAAAAATCAAAACACCAATCTCATGTCATAATATAATATAATTTAAGATAAATAGTCGAAAACTTCAAATATCTAAGATAAACTAGTCTTAAATAAATACAATCAAAAATTTAAAATAAAAAACTTCCTAATATTCCAATAAGAAAGTAAGCTAAAGTTCACTAATCCACCCCCTTTCCTTTCCCTTTTGTTGGTGCAAAGTTAGGAATTTGAGATTAATGACGTCCATGTTAGAATTTAAAAGAGTAAAGAGATGTGAGAATTGAAGAGAGTAAAGAGATTGTACAAATGCTTACTTGAGTTCTTATTATTGAGAATACAATTAAGAGTATATATAGGTTGTTAAAGGAAAAAGACATTCCTTAAAACAAAGAAGGAAACATGGCCTAAAGTAAGCCTTAAAACAAGGAAGGAAACATGGCCTAAAGTAAGCCTTAAAACAAGGAAGGAAACATGGCCTAAAGTAAGTCTTAAAACAATGAAGGAAACATGACCTAAAGTAAGCCTTAAAACAAGGATGAATATATGGCAAGTGTGGGTGAAGTGGAATAGTTAGTGACCTTAATTAAAGAAAAGAATATGGACTTTGCCATCCATTGACAGCCCCCCTCAAATTGATGCAGGTTGATCAATAAGCATCAATTTGTTGCTTAAGAAGCAATATCGATGGCGAGTGAGCGCTTTGGTGAAGATATCAGCAATTTGTAGGTCAGTGGAAACATGTGGAAGAGTGATAACACAAGCTTCAAATGCTTCGCGGATAGAGTGACAGTCGACTTCAATATGCTTCGTGCGCTCATGATAGACAGGATTGACCGTGATCTGAATAGCACTTGTATTATCAGCATGTAGAGGTGTAGGATCAGTTGCAGAAAAATCTAGCTCAGTAAACAAATCTCGAAGCCAAATAATTTCGGAACAAGCAAGAGACATCGCCCGATACTCAGATTCTGTAGATGACTTAGAAACTCTGTCTTGCTTCTTACTCTTCCATGAGATCAATGCATCACCTAAGAACACACACCAACCAGTAATGGAGCGACGTGTATCAGCACAACCAGCCCAATCAGCGTCGCTATAAGCAGTAAGTCGAGGAGAATTGCCTGCAGGAAAGAATAAGCCACGCGCAGAAGTGCCCTGAACATAGCGTATGATCCTACGGACAGCAACCAAATGAAGGTGACGAGGGATCTGAAGAAACTGGCTGACTTGTTGTACTGCAAAGGAAATGTCCGGTCTAGTAATGGTGAGGTAGACAAGACTGCCCACCAACTTTCGGTATAAACTAGGATCAGCAAGTAAATCACCCTCCTCTTTGCGAAGCTTGACATTCAATTCCATGGGAGTATCAACAGAAGTGGCCTCCTGTAGGCCAGCTGTAGCGACCAGGTCACTAGCATACTTATGTTGATTGAGTGAAATACCCAACGGACTACGATGCACCTCAAGACCGAGAAAATATGTAAGAGACCCAAGATCTTTCATATGAAAGGACTCGGAGAGATGGGTCTTGAGCTGGCCAAGTAAAACAGAATCGGAACCAGTAATCACAATATCATCAACATAAACTAAAAGAACAACAATACCCATGTCTGATTTTCGAAGAAACAAGGAAGTGTCATACTTGCTCTGCTTGAATGAGAATTGTAATAAATTAGTTCGAAATTTATCAAACCAAGCCCTTGGAGCTTGTTTAAGACCATAAAGGGAGCGACGAAGCTTACACACATGTGAGTTTGGAGAAGGAAACAATCCCAGGGGTGGCTTCATATAAATACACTCTTTAAGATCCCCATGAAGAAAAGCATTCTTGACATCCATCTGATGTAGTGGCCAATCAATGGAAGCAGCAAGAGCTAGAATCGTACGAACAGTGGTCATCTTAGTCACAGGAGCAAAGGTTTCTTCATAATTAACGCCATATTCCTGTTTATTTCCAAGTGCAACAAGCCGAGCTTTATAACGATCCAAACTTCCATCAGATCGAACCTTGACGGAGTAAACCCATTTGCAACCCAGGGGGACTATAGTGGAAGGACAAGGTGCAATGTCCCAGGTGTGATTGGCCTCTAAAGCAGCAATTTCTTCCTGCATAGCTTGTCGCCAATAATCATGCTTGACAGCATGTGAGTAGCATGTGGGAATATCAAAATTAGACAATGCAGCAGTAAGAGCAGAAGCAAACCACCCATACCTATCCGGAGGTAAAGATATTTGAGAAGAACGACGTACCAAGTGTTCTGAAGGTGCTGCAACTGACTGGAGCATGGTAGGATCAGATATCGGTTGAGTCATCGGAAGAGACTGTGGGCGGGAGCGTCTCGTATATACAACACCTGGTTTAAAGCGAGAGCTGATTTGATGAAGATCTGAAAATTGTTGCTCAAAGGAGGGGAGGACCACTGTAGAAGAAGAGGGCTCAGAGGACATAGGAAAGAAATGTTGATTTTCAAAGAAAATAACATTTTTAGAAATATGTGTACGATGTAAGGTAGGATCATAGCAAACAAATCCCTTTTGACACACATTATATCCCAAGAATGCACATCTAACAGATTGAGCAGATAATTTATGTCGCTTATGGGGAGATAAATGGACAAAACATACACAACCAAAGATACAGAGATTATCATAACTAGGTTGTTTAGCAAACAAGCGGAAATAGGGAGACTATGTGTAAGATTTGGGAAGGTAAACGATTAAACAAGTGAGTAGCAGTTTTCAAAGCCTCGACCTAGAACATTGATAGAACAGATGATTCTAATAAGAGAGTACGTACCACATCAAGAAGATGACGATTTTTGCGTTCGGCTACTCCATTCTGTTGGGGAGTAGCAGGGCATGAACGTTGATGAATAATACCTTTAGAAGCCAAGAATTCCTGAAACTCAGTAGACAAATATTCACCACCAGAATCTGTGCGTAATGTCTTAATAGTCGCAGAAAATTGATTGTCAACATACGCTAAAAAATTAGTGAAAGTACGAAAAACCTCAGATTTAGAGCGAAGAAAATAAACCCAAGTGAATCTGCTATAATCTGTTAGAATTTAAGAGAGTAAAGAGATGTGAGAATTGAAGAGAGTAAAGAGATTGTACAAATGCCTACTTGAGTTCTTATTATTGAGAATACAATTAAGAGTATATATAGGTTGTTAAAGGAAAAAGACATTACTTAAAACAAGGAAGGAAACATGGCCTAAAGCAAGTCTTAAAACAAGGAAGGAAACATGGCCTAAAGTAAGCCTTAAAACAAGGATGAATATATGGCAAGTGTGGGTGAAGTGGAATAGTTAGTGACCTGAATTAAAGAAAATAATATGGACTTTGCCATCCATTGACAGCCCCCCTCAAATTGATGCAGGTTGATCAATAAGCATCAATTTGCTGCTTAAGAAACAATGTCGATGGCGAGTGAGCGCTTTGGTGAAGATATCAGCAATTTGTAGGTCAGTGGAAACATGTGGAAGAGTGATAACACAAGCTTCAAATGCTTCGCGGATAGAGTGACAGTCGACTTCAATATGCTTCGTGCGCTCATGATAGACAGGATTGGCCGTGATCTGAATAGCACTTGTATTATCAGCATGTAGAGGTGTAGGATCAGTTGCAGAAAAATCTAGCTCAGTAAGCAAACCTCGAAGCCAAATAATTTCGGAACAAGCAAGAGACATCGCCCGATACTCAGATTCTGTAGATGACTTAGAAACTCTGTCTTGCTTCTTACTCTTCCATGAGATCAATGCATCACCTAAGAACACACACCAACCAGTAATGGAGCGACGTGTATCAGCACAACTAGCCCAATCAGCGTCGCTATAAGCGGTAAGTCGAGGAGAATTGCCTGCAGGAAAGAATAAGCCACGGGCAGAAGTGCCCTGAACATAGCGTATGATCCTACGGACAGCAACCAAATGAAGGTGACGAGGGGTCTGAAGAAACTGGCTGACTTGTTGTACTGCAAAGGAAATGTCCGGTCTAGTAATGGTGAGGTAGACAAGACTGCCCACTAACTTTCGGTATAAACTAGGATCAGCATGTAAATCACCCTCCTCTTTGCGAAGCTTGACATTCAATTCCATGGGAGTATCAACAGAAGTAGCCTCCTGTAGGCCAGCTGTAGCGACCAGGTCACTAGCATACTTATATTGATTGAGTGAAATACCCGACGGACTACGATGCACCTCAAGACCGAGAAAATATGTAAGAGACCCAAGATCTTTCAAAACCTCATATTAGCACTTCATTTGGTCGTGGCGGTAATTTTGTTCGTCGATGTACGTATTGCAGTCGTTTAGGGCATACTCAGGAGACATGTTGGGACTTAATAGGTCTCTTCATTGTTTGCTCCTCCGTTGCAAGTTTACTCTCGTCATCCGCAATCTTCCGCCTCTGCTGCTCCACCAATTGCTTCCTTGTTGACAGATCCCGATCCTCCTTTATCATATGAGGATGATCGTCCTATTGCTCTTCGTAAAAGTCAACGATTATGTACTGCTCATCCAATTGCTAATTTTGTATCTTATGATCATTTATCTCCTTTATATGCTTCGTTTTTTGTTTCGATCTCTTCTGTCTCTATTCCTAAGTCTATTACAGAGGCTTTGTCTCATTTTCGGTGGAAAACAGCTATGGATGAAGAGATTCATGCCTTGAGTACTGTTGGTTATCGTGGGTCTATACTATAAAGGTTCATCCTGATGGTATTATTGATAGATTAAAAGCTCACCTCGTAGTAAAAGGGTATACACAGGTAAATAGTATTAACTATGTATAGACATTTTCTCAAATGGCGAAGATTACGTCGGTTCGTGTGTTTGTCTCTCTAGCAGGTACTTTTAATTGTCCCCTACATCAATTGGATGTAAAAAATGTGTTTCTAAATGGTGATTTACAAGAAGAAGTATATATGGAACAACCACCTAGATTTGTTGCTTAGAGGGAGTCTGGGTTAGTATGTCGATTAAAGAAATCTCTATATGGCTTGAAACAATCTCCTCGAGCGTGGTTTGGTCGGTTCAGTGAATTAGTAATTAATTTTGGTCTCAACAGATGTGGTGTAAATCATTCTGTATTTTATAAACACAGAAAGGCAGGTAGGATATTATTGATTGTATATGTGGATGATATTGTGATCATAGGAGATGACAAAGAAAGAATTCTAGCACTGAAACAATTCTTGAGTACAACATTTCAGACAAAAGATTTAGGACAATTGAGATACTTCTTGGGCATCGAGGTTGCTAGATCTTGTCATGGTGTTTCTTTATCTTGGCGTAAATATGTTCTTGATTTGTCGACTGATACTCGAATGTTAGGGTGTAAGCCTATAGATAGTCTCATGGATCCCAACACAAAACTTACAATTGATCAAGGTGACTTATTATCTCATCCAGGGCAATATAGGCATTTGGTTGAAAAATTGAATTATTTTACTATTACTAGGCTTGATATTTCATTTGCAATAAGTGGGGGTTAGTCAATTTTTTGATGCTCCACGAACTAGTCATTAGGATGCTGTTGTTCGAATTTTAAGATATCTTAAAAGTGCTCCTGGTCATGGTTTACTTTATCAAAATCATGATACAGATGCAGATTGGGTCGACTCTCCATCTGATAGAAGATTCACTATTGGATAATGTGTATTTGTTGGAAGTAATTTAGTATCATGGAAAAGTAAAAAGCAAATTGTGGTGTCTAGATCGAGTACTGAGTCCGAATATAGAGCAAGGACACATACTACATGTGAGATGGTTTGGCTAAAATAGTTGTTAGCGAACCTTGGAATTAACCAGTCAAGTCCTATGAACTTGGTATGTGACAATCAAATGACTATTCATATTCTAAATAATCCAATGTTTCATGAGAGAATTAAACACATTGAAGTTGATTGTCATGTTTTTCGAGAAAAGCTTCTACAAAATGTGATTAGTACCAGACATGTGAAGTCAACTGATTAGTTAGCAGATTTATTTACTAAACCATTTGATGATTCTCAAGTTCGATTTATTTGTAACAAGTTGGGTGCATATGATATTTATGCTCCAACTTTAGGGGGAGTGTTAAGAATCCTATTAGGATTCTTAATAAGTGTCCTAGTAGACTTGGATCATATGTATTTTATCTAAATTGTTATGTCATAATCCTATTAGACTTAGCATTCATAAGTCTATATATATTAGGTCAATTGTATTCTTTTCAATCAATCAATAATACAGAAAATTCTTCTCCAATTTCTTGGGTATCCACAGGTTTACGGTATTGACTATTCTGAGACATTTTCTCTTGTGGCTAAGATTACATCTGTCTGTGTCTTTATCTCTCTAGCTGCCATGTTTAATTGGCCTTTACATCAATTGGATGTGAAGAATGCCTTCCTGCGTGGTTATTACATAGAGCAACCTCCGGGGTTTGTTGCTAAGGGGGAGTCTAGGTTAGTCTGTCGGTTGAAGAAATCTCTATATGGCTTGAAACAGTCCTCTAGAGCATGGTTTGACAGGTTCTATGAGGAGGTAATTGACTTCGGTCTTAGTAGATGTGGTGTAGGCCATTCTGTATTTTACAGATATAGTGAGGCAGGTCGAATCATTTTAATTGTGTATGTGGATGAGATTTTGATCACGAGAGATGACAAAAAGGGAATTCAAGCTTTGAAACAGTTTCTTGGTAGCAAGTTTCAAACTAAAGATCTTGGGCAACTCAGATACTTCCTAGGTATTGAAGTTGCTCGCTTTCGTCATGGTATTTCTCTAACTTAACAAAAATGTCCTTGATTTATTGAGTGATACTGGGATGTTGGGGTGCAAACCTATAGATCCCAACACAAAACTTTCAGTTGATCAATGCGAGTTGTTGACTGATCCAGGACAATACAGATGGTTGGTTGGGAGATATAATTTTTTAACTGTCACTAGGCCAAACATCACCTTTACAACAAGTGTGATTAGTCAGTTTTTAGATGCCCCAAGTATCACTCATTTGGATGCAATTATTCGTATTCTAAGATATCTTAGGAGTGCTTTTGGGCATGGTTTACTTTATAAATACCATGGTTATACTAGGATTAAGGGTTATACCGAAGCAGATTGGGCAAATTCTCCATCGAATAGGAGATCCACTATGGGATGTTGTGTGTTTGTTGGGAGTAATCTAGTGTCATGGAAGAGTAAGAAATAAATAGTGGTTGCTAGATCAAGTGCAGAGTCTGAGTACGTAGTGATGGCACACACTATTTGTGAGAGTTTGGTTGGTTTAAGCAATTATTAGCATAACTTGGGTTTGAACAGTCTGGTCCTATGAGCTTGGTATGTGATATTCAAACAGTCATTCATATTGCAACTAATTTAGTGTTTCATGAGAGAACAAAGCATATTGAAGTTGATTGTCAAGTTCTTCAAGAAAAACTTGTAGAATGTGATTAGTACAAAACATGTGAAATCAGCAGATCAATTAGTAGACTTGTTTACTAAACCATTGGATGGTTCACGAGTTAGATCTATTTGTGACAAGTTGGGTGCATATGATATATATGCTCTAACTTGAGGGAGAGTGTTGAGAGATTTAGTTTCCTAATTAGATATGTATTAGGCTTCCTAATCTGTCAGAGTTTATGTTTCTTATTCCTATTAGGATTTAAAGTATTAGATCTATATATAGAGTTGTTGGTTTGTTCACACAACAATAACAATAAAAATAATAAGAATCATTCTACAATATTTCTTCTCAATCTTTTATCTTTTTCTCTAACCTAAATTTCAACAGATACCTTTTTTTTTTTTATTAAGATTCACTCAACTAAGAAAAGCCTTATTTTTTCCTTTCTCTTCCCCACTTTTTTTTCTGGCTAACTTATCAAAGTTTTGAACTAGACCACCTGAGGCTGGACAAGTTCACAATTACACTTAGTTGAAAATAGGGATGCTCATTATATATTTGATTTTCAATGCAGCCGATCCATACTAGTTGTTCAAATATCTTTCAACCAGAATTATGCCAAGAAAAAGAATTACCATCGCACTGATATAAAATCCAACCGTCGTATAGTAACAGGACAGCATGCGGAAAAAGTCAAAACGATGGCCTAGTCGATAGATATCCCTGCTCAACGTTTGCTCCCCATTACCGCATGCCACTTTCGCTTCAAAGAGGGAAATCTGGTTGAGCCCAACATCTCGATCTTTACCAACTTGAATATACTCATGGTGAGTAACATTTCCTCGTCTTAGTGTTGAGTTGAAACCTACATACAAAAACAGAAAAAAGATTTTGAGTATCAAGAAACTAAATTATATGTATCCTGAAGAAAAATGCCTTCTTAGAATACTCTTTTTTTTTCTTTGCTATGCATTCTAAGAATACTGCCAGCAAAGATATCCTCGCTCAAATTGATGCCATATGAAGCCTTGCTGATGCCTCCACGGGTTATGTGGAAGATTCTATCAAATACATCTGGATGACCGTAGTGGAAACGAGTCCTGAAACCAACCAAAAAACAAATTCATATAGATGATTACTATAACATACAAAATCACCTTCCATCATTCATTTGTATAAAGTTTCTCTCAACAATGTAGTTTAGGGAATGAATACTGCTTTGCCTTGTCATATGGATTAATTTCTTTGAAATAATTATCTAGCTAAAGAAGGAATATAAGAGAAGAACATACTTCAAAGGTCTTGCAAGAACTCTCTGACCAACGGTGACAAAGCTTGTTTCTTGATTTGACATGAACCACCCCAGAGAAGATACACTGGACAACAGATGCAAAAACCGTATCAGAAATAGCTAAAACTAGAGGATCTAGATATAATAAAAAGCTTATACATCATTAACAGAAACAACAAAAATAACAACAACCAAAAAGAAGCCTTTCATCCAACCTTCCAGTAAATATATGCTCTTAGAAACCTAAAATTGTAGGTGGGCGCACTCCATGATCCTCGTTAAATTCTTCAAGCAGGTTGCGCATTTTGAGTGCTTCTTCCAGGTAATTGTCCTACAAGAAATTAGCTCACTAAACTGTCAGTACTTTCCTCAAAAAATTCGAACCAGCACTGCAATAAATAAATGTTTCTCATGGTTTACCTGATTCATGTCAACGGCCTGAAGAGCTTCTCCTCGTGTAAAAACTATAGCATGATTCTGATTTTCAGGCTTCCCTTCTCCTAACTTAGCTGGACCTGGTAATTTTATGCGGTAGATTTCCTTCAAAGTAATAGGAAAACAATGAGAATGTTTAGTTCTGTTTGTCATCATGGTTATTCTGTTTAGAGTTCAAAGAATAATTACCTGGTCAAGATTCTCAACAGCTTTTACCAACACAGAATAATACACTTTACGTACCTTTCCTCCCTCTCGTTCTTCAACTTCGTCAATGTATGCCACACGAAGAGAGGGGTTACTGTAGAAGCAACAGGATTCAGTCTTGTAAAAAATGAATACAGTAAGGGAGAAAAACAATGTCAATTGTAGAACCCAATTAACTTTAGACAGAAAACATACTTAACCATCAAATTCAGGATGTCTGTAGCACGTCGATCTCCACTCCGCTTCTGATTTCCATAGTTTTGACAAGTAGCGACGTACATGAATTTCAGGTCAGCTACTGCCTCTAACTGTGCATGTAGGGATCTCTGACTTTTCTTTTCTTCCTCAGATGGAACTGAAATGGCTTTGTAGCCTTCCAGTATCTCTGTTAATATGAGAAAGTCACAAGCCAGCCAGCACAACTACCATCAATACAACACTGTATATTAGACTGTAACTCAGGAAAATGATGCAGATAGTAAAGCCTCAGATGTGAAGGCACTAAACAATGAGCTTCACATATGTTATGGTTCCTTGAGCACCACTGATCAGAAGAATTCACCTCAGAGTTCTAACAGTAAGCACAAGATTAGATAATTTTTTTTTTCATTTCCACTTTATTAAAATAATGTTCTTAAAACAATATATGAGAAAATATTCATGCTTGTACCCCTTTCAGAAGCCATGTCAAGAAAAGCCTGAAGCTTCAGAGCCCGTCTGTAATACATCATCCCTCTAACTGTAGCATCAATAATTATTAGTAACAGAAAAAATAGATTGATAGATTAAATTGAAAGGAGAAAACACTGCATCAATCACCAGTTCTGCACAGAGTTTGTCCTCTTAGGGAGACCCAATGACGAAGCTGCAAATTATTTTCTTCATTCTCCCAAACCTCACTGTCTCTTTTGCAATCGAGTCGCTCCATAAAGTTGTTCCACTCATCTAACAAAGTCAGTAAGACCAATTATTGAAGCTGTTGACACAAAGTCAGTAAATAATAAATACAATTTTACTATGAGAGTTTATACTATTACAAACCTGGGAAGATCTTTTGCAAGTAGTATATGATTGATACACCATCTTCATTCTCGATCTCAAGGTTAGTTTTAGAATAGACGGTCTCCTCACTATAGTATGGAGTCAGGACACTATCAATGGAAAAAAAATAAGTAACTTTAATTACATGATCATTGAGAATCCTCAACTTTATTTCTTTCTTGTTTCTTTTTTTTTTTTTAATTTTTCTAAAGGGGAGGAGTGCTGTGGAAGACATCAAAATTCCAACAGCTTGAAAACTTCACTAATTTCTAATGACATATCAAGAAATTAGTTCTTCTACCTAAAAGAACAATGAAAAACACACTTTGTACAGCTGGTATAACTGAGCTCAGATAGTTTCATGAGCATGTGGAATCTCCACTTGAAAGAATAAATATATACAAAAATTGATTTCTTCAGCAGTATTATCTTATGAAAGTGACATGTTCGAGCCCTATATTAAGGAAATACAAATCAAACCTGAATGAGAGCATTTTACGGACTCGAGGAGGACGTGGCATATCCATGAACAATGAATTTGTGAAGAAAGCAATCCTTCTACGTGCTTCAAGGTTTGTTGGCACATCAACGGCAGATTCTTTGACCGTCAAAAGGAGATGAAGGCGACTTATCTAAAACAACAAAAGCAAAGAAGTATATCAAATTGATTCAGAGCATAAAGGGCTCAATCAATATATGCACTTCCTATCATAATTGATAGTTCAACTAATTGAATAGATTATGCGTATATATGTACCTGTTCATTCCACTGTGCTGTAACTACAGGAGGGAACAATATAGCAGGTTTTGCATCAGTACCGGCAAAAAGTTGCCTTCCAGATTCCTTGTTATTGTGTCCAAGTTCAACCAATTCACTGAAAGATAATTGCATAAGTTAAAAATGTTAAAAAGTTTTTCAGAAGAAACACAGGCGTCACCCCAGTAAGCATTGAGTACATGTTATTCCAACTAGGATATGACAAAGTTCACCAACCGGTTCTCATTCACCATCATATCACGGGTAACTACTTCTAACACATCTTGCAGCAGCAACACCACAGTATCTCGTTTGGATGGATCACCATCTTTCTGCAAAATGAAAGAAAGAGATAAGTGCATGTTATGATGATGAAGACAATTACAGGAGCATACTGCAGATATGATTACTATGTAATTAACTCACCAAGATTCCCACAAGCTCCACAAATTTCCTGCAGAGAGTGGGTAGAGGACCCATTCTGAAATTTGAAAGAAGTGTATTCTTTGAAATGTTACTCTCAACTTCTTTGATGATGATGCCAATTATCCTGTTACATTATAACTGCAGTTAGAAATTCTTTCGGTAAACTTTAAAATTTGAACATGATGAAACTTGTCATGTTTCCCAAGAAAGTATGAAAAAGATAAAAGAAACTAAAATTCCTTTGAAATTATGATCTAGTATAATGTACCGTTAACCTTCAATTTAAGGCAGTTGAAGCATCAGACATAAGCCATGTCAGGAAAGTGAACCATAAAAGGACATAACTTGTAATGTAAGAAACTTAGTAATAGAATCCAACACATTTACAAGGAGTTCAGATGTGGGGAGAAAACATACAAGCAAAAGTTGGAATAGTAGCTGAATGGATTAGACTCTTGCTAGCTCTAGTTTCAAATCACAGATTTTCGGGGAAAGGAGGTTGATGGGTAAAAGGAACTATAGAGTATACTAGCTAAAATTTTGGGCTCTTAGAAGCTGATAATGTACTCTTTAAGGGATAAAAATGGAACAACAACCTTTTCTCATTTTCTCCAACCACCAAAGTATGGAAGACATGTTTGAAAGATTCATAGCACTCAATCACAGCACACTTCATGTATTCATCCACACATATACGCTTCCAGAGGTCAGAGTCCTTGGATCGAAATTGGGCTGCCATATCCAATGCTATTGGGATCTGTGAAGGCAGACAAATAGTCAACAATTAAAGAAAGAAAAACAATTCAGGAAAAGGTCATGCAGAGACCTTGCTTGCAAGCAAAAAGGGTGGCCACTGAATTAACTTCAGACTAGGATCTGATGTATAAGGAACCAGCAACAGATCCATCTCCCTGGTTTAAAGGAATATGTGGTTTAGTTTTAACAGTATGAAGAACAAAAGCACAATATGATAAACTAAAGAGTATATCATGGTTAGGGGGCCTTTCCTATCACTAATAAGATCTTCTTCACGGAAACTAGAAATTACTTCATTCCATAACTGAGCAAATTTTGCAGCTTCACTTCTCCTGCTTGCTGTGACCTATGCATGCATAAAATTACAACAATTTAATTATGTATGTATTGCTGCATTCGTCGAAGGGCCTCCTTAAGAATAAAGAAAATAATAATTTCAGAAAGATGAATGTAACCTCAGCAAATCACTTTGATAAAGAGAATCCTCTTTTCCTTGCCTTATCAGACGGCACCAAGTACGTATTAAATGCACCAGGTAAGGACTGGAACCTTGACCTTAACATACCGAGAGTTCGTATCTGTATGAAGGAAACTGAATGTAAGAATTTATCAGCCACAAAAGACGTCAAAATGTAGGAGTATATCAATAAACAAGGTGTTTGATCTGACATAAATTAATCCAAATTTTCCATTGATCCAAGCTCTTTTATTAAAATAACTTATCTACCATTTTTTTATAAATTAAAACAAAAACAAAATGATTAAGTTGTACACCAAATGTTTCCCAGTTCAGTGAGTAGATTCTAGTCAGAACATGTCTTGAACTGAATGATAGAGATAGATAGATAGCAAGGAATCAACTTTTGAAAAATCAGTTTGCCTTTAAAGCAGTATATATATAATGGTTATGATCCATCTTCCTGTCCTTGCAATACTGTTATAACTTGATACCAATTTTGATACGGGAGGTGAAACATAATGGCCTAAACAAGATGGAGAGTCGTACAACCCAAATTTCATGTGAAGAGTTTGGTAGCATTCCTTATGTCATATTTTTAGTCAGATTCTGAATGAGTCTAGCATCTAGCATCAGCATTAGTGTCATGCTCACTAACAGAGCACAACATCATAACAAAATCCAAATGATTGATGATAGTGCAATGTACAACATGAAGAAGAGTCTCAAATCTGCCTTTTAGCCTCAAAGGATATCGAGCACTTATTTTTCGCTTGTGCTTATTCAAGATATTTGGGAATGGTTACTTCAATACTGTAAAATTAAAAGAATAGTTATGCTGCGGAGACAAAACGTGGAGTGTATGTGTAGAAACTAATGTAGTGGTAGAAAATTAATTGTGGAATTTAGAAGCACCATCTTTGCAGCTAAACTGTATCATATTTGGATGGAGCAAAAAATGCAAAACCTTTAAGCACACAATAATGTCTAAAGATTTTATAGTGTACAAATAGAGGATGAAATAAAACTGAAGTTCAGTCATTCATGAAAAATGGAGGTTCTTACTACTGCTAGAGGTATTTTGGAGAACTGGGCTTCAAATCCAGTGAAAGAATCACCACATGATATAAGAGAGAATCTGAAGTTAGTATATAAACGGAATTGTGAACATCTATGTAGGAGTTTTTCTGTCTTTATGGCTACCTACAGTGCTGATACAATGGGTGTAGAGATTTTTTCTAATGAAGAGATTTCTCGAGAAGCCAAGGAAATTTTAATAAAAGGTACAGGAGGAAATGTGCATAATAAAATTTATTTTACCAAAAATAAAAGCATGAAAAGGAGTCATGAATAACTAGAAATAAAATCAAAAGGATTACCTCTCCCAAGCGGTCAAAGGCCCCAAGAATACCACCATATAAGTTTGAATACAATGCATACCAAATTTGAGTGTCCATGAAATAAACCTGTATAAATAATATAAGACACTCACCAAAGTTGTATAAAGAGTTCATCAAAACAAAAATTGAGAAAAAAGCAAATCATAAACAAAATCTAGAAATGATAATGCAAGACACACCAAAATAATTGGTGCCCAGAGGGACACAACTGCTCCATAGTTGTTTTGAGCTGCATTGTCAAGAGAGCCATTAGCATAAACCCCAAGTTTTAATTTAAAAAATTATGAAATAAAAGGATTGAAAAAATACCATTGGGGAAAAATTCATGCCATTTGTATTTAACACGACGAATGCTCATTATGTCTTTTGTTGGCTTCACCAAAGGTTTTATCTGGGGAAGAGGTAGACAAAAGAGTCAAGTTAGAGAGAGCCAAAAGAGAACCCAACTACACCCTCATCTAAGTTGTAAAAAAATAACAAACCTGGACAAAATAGCAGAATGCAAATTTGGAACACAAAAGTAACACCCAAAAAATGGTATACCTGAAATCAGAAAATAATTTAAACAATAAAGAAATTTTCCATCAACTACAGAAGGAAAATTCATAATGTACACTTTTGGAGTTTATCATAATGTGTATTCCTTGTTGAACTCACTTTATGAGTGAAAACTGGCTTTCATGCATTCCCCTTCCCACATAAATTCTTGGCTGCATACAAGTAAATGAATTTCATTCAACAGATGAAATAGCATTTTCGAACAGCTTGAGATTAATATATATATATATATATATATATATATATATATATATATATATATAGATGATCAGAAATTCTGATCTCATAATAAATTGTTACCGTGAATTAAAACTAGAGAGAAAAGAAAGTAGCTATTTGAAATATGTTTGTATAAAGAAGTACATTGATTAAAATGCGTTGTAGTGTAACAAGGATCAATAGAGTAACTGAAGATATGTTTTAGATTGATCAAGTTGAGCCAGATCCAATGCATCCATGAAATATAATAAGTAGAAAAGCACAACTTCGATTGACATCCTGTTCATAACACTAACATGTTAAAGAACATTACAGCGTAATCCATCATAACCAAAGCCTCTATCAGTCTAAACTTAATTTGAATCTCAAACTCATGGTTTTCAATTTTTTTTAATTGTTATCCCCGTATCATATTACTTTGAAGTATGAATTCTGGTAGACACCATATTTTCAGTAAAGTTTAGTAAAATAGACCTATAATTGTTCAACAAGTTAGCATTCCTAAGTTAAAAGATACGTTATATTGTTATAAATTATCTTATATATATATATATGGAGGCCTTGGCAACCATTGTCTGAGCATTCAACAGTTGACATTTTTTAGTTTAAGAACTAAACGGTTCAATTCAACTAATTTAAGATGATTTATACCATTTATTTTCTCATGGACTCTTTAGCTTTCCCTCCCTCCCTCCAACTACAAATGTTCTTTTCTCTCTCTCTACATGAAGATACAAATAATGGTGAAAATGAGTAGTTCTGCAAGCATCCAAAATGCTGAGGTGACAAATAAGCACCTCTCTGTGGCTCACTTACAAAGAAATTTCATCAATCAATATTGTGCCATATATATGGTATATTTCTATATCATTAGTTATATTATTGTCATCGCTTACCAGAATTTTTGTTTTGTTTTGTTTTGTTTCTTTGCTTACCAAGATTATATTAACTCATATAAGTATTACCATGTTAAAATTGATGGTGCTAATGCTTGTGTTTAGGGTTTAGACAGAGAGAGGAAATACAGAGGCAGTAAGCCATAAATTGGTTACTAACCCTAAGATTAGTATTCATACATATAGAGAATTTAATATTATGAAATTACATCAATACCCTTAAACCCTAATACTCGTAAGACTCTAACACTTCCCCTCAAGTTGGAGTATATATATCATATGCACCTAGCTTGTCACAAGTAGATCTAACTCGTGAACCGTCCAACGGTTAAGTAAACAAGTCTTCTAACTGATCATTTCACATGTCTTGTACTAATCACATTCTACAAAAGTTTTTCTCGAACAACATGACAATCAATTTCAATATGCTTTGTCATCTCATGAAACACCAGATTAGTTGCAATATGATTGGTTGCTTGATTATCACAAACCAAGTTCATAGGACGAGACTGTTCAAACCAACAAGTTCTGCTATTAACCGCTTCAACCAAACTAACTCACAAGTAATATGTGTCATGTACTCAAGACTCTGTACTTGATCAATTGTTTGTTTCTTATTCTTCCATGACACTAGATTACTCCTAACAAACACACAATATCCAGTAGGAGATCTCCTATCCGATGGAGAACCTGACTAGAGGCACTAGTATGACCATGGTTTTGATAAAGTAAACCATGATTAGGGGCACTCTTAAAATATCTCAGAATACGAATAACAACATCCTAATGAGTGGTACGTGGGACATCTAGGAATTGACTAACTACACTTGTTGCAAAAGAGATGTCTAGCCTAGTGACAGTTAAATAATTCAATCTCCCAACCAATCGTCTATATTGTCTTGGATCAGTCAACAACTCATCTTGATTTACTGAAAGTTTTGTGTTGGGATGCATAGGATTGTCTACAGGATTGCACCTCAACATCATTGTATCACTCAATACATCAAGGACTTATTTTCACTAAGACAGAAAAATATCATAATGAGAGCGAACAACTTCAATAGCTAGGACGTACCACATCTACTAAGACCAAATTCAATTACTACCTCACTGAACTTGCCAAACCATGTGCAGATCACCATGCAGGAAGGCATTCTTCACATTCAATTTATGTAAAGGCTAATTAAATGTGGTAGCTAGAGAGAAGAAGACATGGATCGACTTGATCTTAGCCACATGAGAGAATGTCTCAGAATAGTCAATATCATAAACCTATGTATGTCCTGTCAATGGATGGCAAAGTCTATATTCTTTTCTTTAATTAAGGTCACTAACTATTCCACTTCACCCACACTTGCCATATATTCATCCTTGTTTTAAGGCTTACTTTAGGCCATGTTTCCTTCCTTGTTTTAAGGAATGTCTTTTTCCTTTAACAACCTATATATACTCTTAATTGTATTCTCAATAATAAGAACTCAAGTAAGCATTTGTACAATCTCTTTACTCTCTTCAATTCTCACATCTCTTTACTCTCTTAAATTCTAACATGGTATCAGAGCCGGTTGCTTAGGTTCTTCTCTCGCTTGTAATTTTTCTCGGTTTCGTGTTTCGGTGTGTTCTGTATTGTTCTCGGGGAACTCGACGTGAAAGTTTTTTTTTGTTGTTTTTCGGTCTTCTCTTTTTGGGTTGGTGTTGTCGGCACCTCTTATTTTTTCGGTTTGAGCAGTTTCGGCATTCTCGACATCCTCTATTTTCAGAGAGGTGTTTTGTGGCTTTGGGTCTCAGATTTCTCGGTGTTTTTTTTTGTTCTCAGATCTCTTTAGCAGTTTGTTTTTTTTCTGCTTTGGGTGGTTTCGGCATTTTTTTTGGTCGGGCTGTTTTTTTTTGCACTTATTTGCAATGGATTCTGCACCTGTGTGTGTCAAATTTACGGGCAAAAATTACTCTACATGGGCCTTTCAGTTTGGAATTTTCCTCAAGGGAAAAGAACTTTGGGGCCATATCGATGGCACAGATGTTGCACAAATATCCAATACAGACCAATCGAAGGATGTCGAGTATTCTCCTTCTTGGACTGTGCTTGATGCTCGGATCATGTTTTGGCTTCTTGGTTCGATGGAGCCACATATTGTCACCAACTTGCGTACTCATCGCTCTGCTCAATCCATGTGGACTTATCTGAAGAAGGTTTATCATCAAGATAATGATGCTTATCGCTTTCAGTTAGAGCATGCAATTGCCACCTTTCAACATGGCAGTCTTTCCATCCAAGACTATTACTCGGCCTTTCTGATTCTTTGGACTGACTATACTGATCTTGTTACAGCGGTTGTTCCTGTTGCCACTCTTTCGACTATTCAGCAACTCCACGAGACTAGATGGCGTGATCAATTTCTTATGAAACTACGCCCGGAATATGAATCTATTCGCTCCTCTCTGCTGAATAGATCTCCTGTTCCTTCTCTTGATGTTTGTTTTGGTGAGTTACTTCGTGAAGAACAACGTCTTAGTACTCAAGCCACTCTGGAGCAATCTTATGGTAGTCCAAGAACTGTTGCTTATGCTGCCCAAGGACGCGGATCGCCTACGCATTCTAAAAACTTGCAGTGTTTTTGCTGTAAGGAATATGGGCATATTGCTGCCAATTGTCCCAAGAAATATTGCTCTTATTGTAAGAAGAAGGGTCACATCATCAAAGAATGTCGTCTCCGCCCACAGAATCGTCAGGCTCAAGCATTTCAGACTTCTATTATTGTACCCTCCGCAGCTCCTAGCTTTTCTTCCAGTGTCTCCCCAGTTTCGGCACCTCCTGCAGCAAATTACTGCACACCCGAAATGGTGCAACAGATGCTAATTTCAGCATTATCTGCAATGGGGTTTCAAGGTAAAAATTCTACCAAACTCTGGTACGTAGACTCGGGGGCCTCTAATCACATGACGAATACTCCCACCGCTCTGTGTCATGTTCGACCCTATGTTGGTCCATCTGCCATTCAGACTGCCATTGGCAGTTCTTTACGAATCGCTGCTGTCGGAGATGCCTCTTCTAAATTCACTTATGTGTTTCTTGCTCCTAAACTTTCCACGAATCTTATTTCTGTTGGTCAATTAGTTAATAACAATTGTGTTGTTAACTTTTCTGGTGATGGTTGTGTTGTACAGGACCAGGTAACGGGAGAGCTGATCGCGAAGGGACCTAAAGTGGGGCGCTTGTTTCCACTATTTTTATCTGTCCCAGCAATTTCTCCAGTTTCTTCTATTAAGTCTCTTGCTTGCAATAATGTTCCAAATCTGAGTATGGTGTGGCATCGTCGTTTAGGCCATCCAAATACTCAGATCTTATCTCATGTATTGCACTCTGGTTTTCTTGATAAAGAAGAACGTTCTTCTTTATCTCTTAAGTGTGATTCTTGCAAACTTGGTAAAAGCAAAATTCTTCCATTTCCTTTACATGCTAGTAGAGCTTCTCACTGCTTTGATCTTATCCATAGTGATGTTTGGGGACCTTCCCCCGTTAGTTCACATGAAAAATTTAAATATTATGTGACTTTCATTGATGATTATAGCAGATTCACTTGGGTTTATTTTCTTCGCTCTAAATCTGAGGTTTTTCGTACTTTCACTAATTTTTTAGTGTATGTTGACAATCAATTTTCTGCGACTATTAAGATATTACGCACAGATTCTGGTGGTGAATATTTGTTTACTGAGTTTCAGGAATTCTTGGCTTCTAAAGGTATTATTCATCAATGTTCATGTCCTGCTACTCCCCAACAGAATGGAGTAGCCGAACGCAAAAATCATCATCTTCTTGATGTGGTACGTACCCTCTTGTTAGAATCATCTGTTCCATCAATGTTCTGGGTCGAGGCTTTGAAAACTGCTACTCACTTGATTAATCGTTTACCTTCCCAAATCTTACACATGGAGTCTCCCTATTTCCGCTTGTTTGCTAAACAACCTAGTTATGATAATCTCCGTATCTTTGGTTGTGTATGTTTTGTCCATTTACGTCCCCATGAGCGACATAAATTATCTTCTCAATCTGTTAGATGTGCATTCTTGGGATATAATGTGTGTCAAAAGGGATTTGTTTGCTATGATCCTACCTTACATCGTACACGTATTTCTAGAAATGTTATTTTCTTTGAAAATCAACATTTCTTTCCTATGTCCTCTGAGCCCTCTTCTTCTACGGTGGTCCTCCCCTCCTTTGAGCAACAATTTTCAGATCTTCATCAAATCAGCTCTCGCTTTAAACCAGGTGTTGTATATACGAGACGCTCCCGCCCACAGTCTCTTCCGATGGCTCAATCGATATCTGATCCTACCATGCTCCAGTCAGTTGCAGCACCTTCAGAACACTTGGTACGTCGCTCTTCTCGAATATCTTTACCTCCGGATAGGTATGGGTTTGCTTCTGCTCTTACTGCTGCATTGTCTAATTTTGATATTCCCACATGCTACTCACATGCTGTCAAGCATGATTGTTGGCGACAAGCTATGCAGGAAGAAATTGCTGCTTTAGAAGCCAATCACACCTGGGACATTGCACCTTGTCCTTCCACTATAGTCCCCCTGGGTTGCAAATGGGTTTACTCCGTCAAGGTTCGATCTGATGGAAGTTTGGATCGTTATAAAGCTCGGCTTGTTGCACTTGGAAATAAACAGGAATATGGTGTTAATTATGAAGAAACTTTTGCTCCTGTGGCTAAGATGACCACTGTTCGTACGATTCTAGCTCTTGCTGCTTCCAATGATTGGCCACTACATCAGATGGATGTCAAGAATGTTTTCTTCATGGGGATCTTAAAGAGTGTATTTTTATGAAGCCACCCCCAGGATTGTTTCCTTCTCCAAACTCACATGTATGTAAGCTTCGTCGCTCCCTTTATGGTCTCAAACAAGCTTCAAGGGCTTGGTTTGATAAATTTCAAACTAATTTATTACAATTCTCATTCAAGCAGAGCAAGTATGACACTTCCTTGTTTCTTCGAAAATCAGACATGGGTATTGTTGTTCTTTTAGTTTATGTTGATGATATTGTGATTACTGGTTCCGATTCTGTTTTACTTGGCCAGCTCAAGACCCATCTCTCCGAGTCCTTTCATATGAAAGATCTTGGGTCTCTTACATATTTTCTCGGTCTTGAGGTGCATCATAGTCCGTCGGGTATTTCACTCAATCAACATAAGTATGCTAGTGACCTGGTCGCTACAGCTGGCCTACAGGAGGCCACTTCTGTTGATACTCCCATGGAATTGAATGTCAAGCTTCGCAAAGAGGAGGGTGATTTACTTGCTGATCCTAGTTTATACCGAAAGTTGGTGGGCAGTCTTGTCTACCTCACCATTACTAGACCGGACATTTCCTTTGCAGTACAACAAGTCAGCCAGTTTCTTCAGACCCCTCGTCACCTTCATTTGGTTGCTGTCCGTAGGATCATACGCTATATTCAGGGCACTTCTGCCCGTGGCTTATTCTTTCCTGCAGGCAATTCTCCTCGACTTACTGCTTATAGCGACGCTGATTGGGCTGGTTGTGCTGATACACGTCGCTCCATTACTGGTTGGTGTGTGTTCTTAGGTGATGCATTGATCTCATGGAAAAGTAAGAAGCAAGACAGAGTTTCTAAGTCATCTACAGAATCTGAGTATCGGGCGATGTCTCTTGCTTGTTCCGAAATTATTTGGCTTCGAGGTTTGCTTACTGAGCTAGATTTTTCTGCAACTGATCCTACACCTCTACATGCTGATAATACAAGTGCTATTCAGATCACGGCCAATCCTGTCTATCATGAGCGCACGAAGCATATTGAAGTCGACTGTCACTCTATCCGCGAAGCATTTGAAGCTTGTGTTATCACTCTTCCACATGTTTCCACTGACCTACAAATTGCTGATATCTTCACCAAAGCGCTCACTCGCCATCGACATTGCTTCTTAAGCAGCAAATTGATGCTTATTGATCAACCTGCATCAATTTGAGGGGGGCTGTCAATGGATGGCAAAGTTCATATTCTTTTCTTTAATTAAGGTCACTAACTATTCCACTTCACCCACATTTGCCATATATTCATCCTTGTTTTAAGGCTTACTTTAGGCCATGTTTCCTTCCTTGTTTTAAGACTTACTTTAGGCCATGTTTCCTTCTTTGTTTTAAGGAATGTCTTTTTCCTTTAACAACCTATATATACTCTTAATTGTATTCTCAATAATAAGAACTCAAGTAAGCATTTGTACAATCTCTTTACTCTCTTCAATTCTCACATCTCTTTACTCTCTTAAATTCTAACATATCCTTTTGTCACGAGCTTTCCACCTGTCAAAAGTACCATCAAGATGAACTTTCACAGCATAGACTCAACAAAATCCAAAAACTAATTTACGAGGCGGATAAGAGACCAATTCCCAAGTATCATTGTGGCTCATGGCATGCATTTCATCTTCCATAACTGCTTTCCACCCAAAATGAGATATGACTTCTCTAACAAACTTGGGAAGAGACATAGTAGATAAAGTAGCAACAAACGAATAGTAGGAGGGAGACAAGTGATCATAAGAAATAAAACTAGCAACAAGATGAGCGGTACAAGAGCGGTTACCCTTTTGAATGGAAATGGGAAGATCATCCTTAGTGGAGGAAGATGGAGGCAGGCCCGGATCTA